>JAQQSU010004262.1:0-14130 GCA_028627135.1 Pseudochirops cupreus
TTCGTATTTACCTGGAGAGGCTTATACAAAGTGATGCCAAGTGAGAAGAGCAGAACCAGGAAAAATTTGTACACAATCACAGACACATTGTATGTGTGACGACCAACTTTGATAAACTAGACTCTTCCCAGCAACGCACAGTTATAAGACAACTCTACAAGTCTCAGGATGGAAGGAGATGTCTACATTCAGAGAAAGATCTAGAAAGAACAGAGTTTAAATGGAGACTGAAGCAATCTACATGCTATCTCTCTTTTCCATGTTTGGTTTTTGTTTCCTCTTTCCCATTGTTCACTCCATCAGTTACAACCCTTCTATACAACCAGACTAATGTCCAATGTGAAAGTATTTGCAGATCCTATACTTGATTGCATGCTGCCATGGTGGGGGAGGGTGTGGAGAGGGAGGAGAGAAAATTTGAAACTCAAGGGATTATGGAACTGAATCTTGTAAACTAAAAGTAAATAAACAAATCAATTTAAAATAAAAAAGAAAAAGAAAAAAAATCCCAAATGGGGTCATAGAGAATCAGACAGGACTGAAACGACTGAACAACAACACAAACAGGAAAGCCCCCAACAGGCAGGAATTTGCCTATAGATATAGCAAGTGAGCAGCAGATCTGGGACCAGAAAAGATGGCTCCTGATGATCCCCAGTATGGTGCTCTTTCTACTGTATGACATTACTGCTTGTTTTATAGATATTTAAAATATCTGTAGTACACACTATGTTTTATCATTGGTGATGCCAGAGCCATCCCTAGAATATGACAAATTAGAACAATCAATCATCTCAGGCCCCATACTTTGGAGGATTGTGTGTTGTTTCAGGGACCAGTTGGCTGGATCTATGCAGAGACTTAAGGAGTCAGTGGGTGTCAAGAGAAGGAGGTGGTGCTTCCAGCTGGTGCTAAAAACGACTTGAGATGCTCATACCATTCCCCTACTCCTCTCAGGTCCTGGGATTGGCTGCCTAGCAACACACCTCTCCTAATCCCCACTCACCTCTCAGACATTCCCCTCTCATAGCATCTCTTCTTCTTTCCCTTATCTAATTCTTGACATTGATTTTAACCAGATATGAGTCATATTAAAATGTTATGAGTTTGGGGGAATTTGCCCCAAACCTGGCAGTAACTCTATAAAGGCAGAATGCTTTGCCTATTAAGCTTCCATGATGTACCATTTTGGATCTAAAAACGGGTCTATTACACACTTATGCTTTGAATGGCAAAGCTTTCTAATGTCCTGAAATATTGAGTGTTATTCCTTTAGCGTCACTTAGAGAATCGCAGTTCTCTAACTAGAAGGAACCTCAAAGGTCATTCAGTACAAGTCCCTCATTTTACAGATGAGGAAACTGGAGCCTAGAGAAAGGGAACAACATGTTTATGGTCATATAAGCATCAGATGCAGGATAATAATAAAAGTTAAAATGTGTATAGAACTTTCAGGTTTGCCAAGTACCTTATTATCTTACTCAGTGTTCACAGGACCCCTACAAAGTAAATGCTACTATTATCACTATTTTGCAGAAAAGGAAACTTAGGCTAAAAGACTTGCCGGAGGCAGCACAGCTAGTGTCTGAGGCATGATCTGAAAGTAGATCCTTCTGACTCCAAGTTCAGTGCTCTATCCACCATGCCAACTTCCTGCTTAGGACTTAGCCAGTATTTGAATTAGTCCTCTGACTCCAGAGCTAGTAGTTTTGTTCTTTGGGGTTTTACTGCTGTTGTTGTTATTTCATTGCACCATGCTGCCAACCAAAGACATTACTATCAGGGGCATAATAACATGTTTATTGAATGAGGTGATCTGATTAGTCAATATTATGCATAATAATTTAATCATATATTTATATATGCCTATTTGACAAATAACTATACATATATATGATATTTATAATCCACCAACTTTTAAAGAATTAGAATTCAGGAAAGTACACTAAATGCCAAAACTCTTTGTAACGTACTGTCTTTTAAGACTCTTATCAGCAGTTAAGTGCTGAGAATTGTATCACTGTTACAAGTAAACATTTTGGCACCTGAAAGGAATAGGAAAATAACTTTGTTTTAATAAAAATTGCTAAAATGCATGTATGAAAAAATATAGCTTTGAGATAGGATTTGAACAGATTGAAAAAGAAATTAAACTGTGGCATAAATAGAAAGAATAAAATCACTTGATAAAAGATGCAGGATGATTTCGAACTTGTATGTTGAAAATACAGGGGCAGAGAATGAACTTCTTTGTATTAAAAACTGAAAAAACAGGAATATAAAAAAACTGTTTAAAGGACATAAAATGGGTTAGAGTAGTATTTGAAGACTAGAGGTACAGTCATTATGGTACATTGGCTCATTTGTTTATGAAATCATATAAACATTTGGAAAGTGTCTGAGGTATAATTTTAAAAGAATTATTGATTTCATAGAGGAAATTTAGTGAGAGTCAGGAGCCCCTGAGTTTAAGCAGCTAAAAGAGGTGGGGATATAAAGAAATAGGAGATCATAATAATTAGCACTTATATAGCACTTTAAGGGTTGCAAAGTGCTTTAAAAATATTATTTTATTCTCATAGAAACCTTGGGAAGTAGATGTCTAAATCCTCATCTGTAAGATGAGGAAACTAAGAAATACAACTTTTCCAGGCTCACATGGTTAGTGTTAGAGGCTAGATTAAAACTCTGTTCTTCCTGACCTCTGCTCTAACGTTTTATACACTACACTACTTATCTCCAAGAGAAAAATGATGAGATTGAAGATGGCAGATTGAAAAAGGGCAAAAGAAAAAAGAAACATGAGGGAGTGGGAAAAGCAGCTTGTTGGAACTCTTTGAAGAGAACAATAGCAACAACAGACAGCTGACAAAAAGGTTTTGGCTTCTAGAAAAAGAAAGAAAAATGCTCTTTCAGCTTTTGCTCCTCCATGCCACTTGGAGTTTGATACAGGTGAAGTTTCTCACAAGTCCATGTTGCCCTTTTCTGCCCCTTGTATTTTGAGAGGGACAAGAAGGAAAGAGAATGTCTGGTACTGATGGAATCCTAATAAAGCTGCCGTCAGCCCCTATATTCTAACTTCAGTATAGGCCTGGCCCCGCTGAATGGCAGGCCCACTGTATCTACCTAACCGCCCCCCACCAACGTCCTAACTTCATATATGCCTCACTGCTCACTGGAGCAACAGGTGTGTCCCTGAACTCTTAGTTCCCACACAAACAGCAGGTGTGTCCATGTGATGGGAACCCAGCTACTGCCTCTACCTGGTCACTGCCCCCAGACCCGTTCCCACAGAAACAGGTGTTTTCTTGTATTCAATCACAATCACATCATCCATTTAGCCCAAGACAGAACGACAATAGCTAGCCAGTTGGAGGGCAGAATGACCACAATGTTTAACCACCAAACCATAGATGGGACCCTTCCTCCATTACCTAATCCCTTAACAAACTCCTCCTGCTTTTTTAATATTAATGATATTCCTCTATTCTATGTAAATTTCTGTTATGTAATTGTATCTTTACCCTATAAAAATCCATCTTACTTTCTCTAAAGTTGCTGGTTCCTCTTGGAACTTAGCCTGCTTCATGAAAGGTGTCAATCTCAATAAATGCCTATACTTGAATTATAGGTGGTCTGACTGAATTCTTTGAGACGCTTTTACCACAACACATCATGAAACCACAAAAGTTTTGGGTGGGCAGAGACCCCACCTCAACAGTTTTTGACATCCCTGGGTTTAAGCCTCAACAGTTTTTGGTGTCCCTGGGTTTAAACCACAGCAATACTGCTGCTGCTCTGCCTTGTAAGAAAAGCTGGCAAAGCTGGTTTCCCTCATCCAGAGGGTCAACTTGAAGTGTCTGCTGTGAGCTCCGTTCTGACTGTATAGTAACATCTGAAATGACTGAATAACTGGCTGGATTTTTCTGTAATAAGCGTAGAGATAACCAGCGTGATGAGGTTTGCATTTTTCTGGTTTAAAGAGAATTACCATATTCACATTAAGAGGTAATGTTCTCTAAATGCCCTCTTAGGGTGAATTTAAGTTGAAAGAGCTTGTAATTATTAAGTTCAAATAAGAAAAAAGAAAATTTGTCCAGCCGAAGAGCCATGAGAACCAATAGACAGGCAATGAGTGGAGAAGCAGTTTTATGTCGTTCAGATGAATTTGAATCAGGAGTGAGCAAGCTGAGGCCTTATATGACCCTTTAAGCCCTCAAGTGTGACCCTTTGATGGAATCCGCTCCCTAGGTCTCAAGTGAGGTCCTTTGACAGAATCTGTTTGTATTCCATCAAAGGGCTGTACTTGAGGACCTAGAGAGCCACATGTGCCCTCAAGGCTGCAGGTTCCCCACCTGAGTCCTGACTGTACATCAAAGCCTACAAATCCAGAGCTATGAATTAACCCAAGAACACAGGCTTTCCTCTCTTGTGTGCTTTCGTGACAGATCCCTTTAAATATCCTCCAACAAATACAGAGTACATCAATAGGACAGTATGTCCCAGGTTTATATGTGGATTGTGATACATTTTATTATTTATACACTTGGCTGTGATACATGAGTATCTATAATGTTATGATTATTTCTTTTGGTTACTGATTAGTTAATAATTGTTCCTAAGATATAAAGGGTCATTATTGTTTACTTCAGTTTCCTCATCTAGAAAATGAGCTGGAGAAGAAAATGGCAAACCACTCCAGCATCTTTGCCAAGAAAAGCCCAAATGGGGTCATGAAGACTCAGACGCATCTGAAACAACTGAACAGCAACAACAACATTGTGAATGGCTGGTTATATAGATAAAAATGCATCAATGAAGGCTCAAGAGCTAGAATGGTAAGTGGAGGGAGTATATTTCCCGGGGTTACAGCTAGAATCCTAAGAGAAGCTGACTGTAATTATTGTTGCAGTCTTTCTCTGGAAACCTAAGTCTCACTTTAATCCAATTCACAGGCAAGTTAAGACATCATCTTTGTTAGATCATGCGTCCTTTTCAAGAATGAAAGACAAACAACAACAGATCTGCTAATGCAAGAGGAGCTTAGAATGGGTCAGTCAAACAGAGATAAACTAGGTGTCTACAGGCCCAAGGGAAAAGGGCTGGGATCCCTACAGTGTAGGGATAGCATATCGAGGGCCACACCATGCATGTGTTACATCTGGTAACCCCAGTTTTATGTACATATTTTAACTCCAAAAGACAATTCAGGATACCAGGGTCCTCTTAATTATTACTAAACATATTAATTATGCTTGAATTTGAGACACCATGTAGTATAATAGACATAACCCTGAATTTAGAGTCAGGAGACTTGATTTAAATTCTAGCTAATAATTCCTAGCTGTGTATCCATTGGAAGTCATAGGAGTTGGAATTGAAAGATGACTTAAGAGTTCTATTTCACAGCAGAAGAAAATGAGACCCAGAGGTTGCCTAGGGTCAGATATGATCAGAATTGCCTTACTTAAGATCATAAGTAGTAAAAAAGAATCTAAACTCAAATTCTCTGACTGCAAAGAGATTCCTTTTCCCATTCTGTCATGCTTCCTCCTCTACATCATTTCATGCCCCTAAGCATTAATAGTCACACTATGTACCGTGGAAGACTTTTATCACTTTTGTGAGTTGAGTGTTTTTTAAACCTATAACCCCCTATAGAAATTTTTATTATTATTATAATTATCATTGTTATTTCTGGAGATGGAGAAAATATTTGTTAGTCGAGATTAAAGAATAGTGAACACAATTGTATATGGAATTTCAGATAAAAAGTCACTACAGATTTCACAGGGTTATTATAAGGAAAATTCTAATAAATATTAATGCTAAAGGAATACAAGGAGATGTTCATAATGGTGGCATTTATAAATATAAGGAAGGCTATAACCATTATATAGTTCCAGGATTATAAGGCAAAGGTCACTGGCTCCATCCCACCCCTTCAATTGTGCTAAGTGAAACTAGTCTAGTATAATTTGCACAGCTCTGGTACTAGCTACCATGGCCATAAAAAGAGCTCAAAGGAATTTGCCCACTTCAGCTTAAATATCAATTGGACCAGCACAAGTATCCGATTGGGAGTCAGACTGTCAAAAAGAAAGACTCTCACCTAAGGGTACTTTTTGCAAAAGATGTATGGGTGTATCTGTGGGCTTGACTAATAAAAGAGTTAAAATATGGCACAAGAAATTTCTCAAAAGGTAACACCCACTTTGAGAAGGAAGAATACTCAGCACTCAAAGAAGATGCCCTCCAGAAAATATCCACTACCCTGCAGGGAAGCATTCCAGTCACAGATGACAGAAGTAACTTGGTGGGAAAGCTGTAATTACTAGCTTTAGAGGCAAAATAAAATGGCAGTAAGGTCCAGCTGACAGCCGTGAGGCACAGCAGATTGAAATGAGAGAGCCCTCAATGGTATTCCAGCCCCTAGTAATGTCGACTGACTGGTGAGTGGGGCACAATGAAAATCTAGGGGAGTTTCTGGCCCTTTGCCTTTAGGGAATTTTTTTCTTGTTATTTAACTAATTACTTCAATTCTATTTTTATTTGGAATTAAAGTGTCATCTGGTATGGTTTGGTATAAAGAGAAATATCAGCAGGGCTCTGAGCTACAATTATGAAAAGACTGTATATATATATATATATATATATATATATATATATATATATATATATATATATGTATATTACAACAGTGATGTGAATCAAGATGTAACTGTGAGAGGACCATGTTGGGAGGGGCTCTAAGGCTACACAATTAATGTTGGTATTATTATTATTAGACTTCTATAGTTAGAAATCCTGAGGGATCACAACTCTGGCTGCAACCAGGGAAAGAAACTAAGGCAAACCTATATGTCATGTTTGAGGGTATCTGTACAAAGGTGCTACATCCCATATACTATCTGGAGCCTACATGTGATCAGAGGCAGAATAGATAATTTTTGAGAAAAAAAGAATTTCCACTTTATATAGAATAAAGTATGTTATATGTTGTTCAGCTAAATATAGTACTACTTCTACTCTTCCTAATAACAAAATGATGATAATAGTAATAGCTCACATTTATATAGTGCCTACTATGTGCCAGGCATTGCACTAAGTGCTTTTATAATTATTATCTCATTTGATCCTTATAATAACTCTTAGATATAGATGTTATTATTACTCCTGTTTTTACAAATGAGAAAACTGAGTCAAACAGAAGAATGATTTCCATTATAGGTCCCAGATAGTAGATCCCTTGGGAATCCTGGACCAATAACTAAAAGGGGAAGGGCAAAGTCCCTACTGTGTAACCAAGGACATTCCCAAATGAGAAGGGACAGTACAATTTTTTTCCAGAGGAATTAAATAATTAAGCAGAGCTGGCTACACACTGCACAGAGAACCGAAACAATTGAGGTAGGGTGAGGGACTAGAAGCAGGGAGAGAATTCTAATGGTGTGATTTAATGCCCTCTGGAACCCAGATTTGTGATGCTCTGCAACTGATAGTCCTAGAAAGTTGCCTGGAAGTGCAGGGACATTAAACGAGTTACCCATCTGGGAGTGAGTGAGACGATAGGTCAAAAGGAGGACTTGAACTCTGTTCTTCCTGTTTTCAAGGTTGGCCCTCCATCTATTGGGGCACACTGACTCTCAGGTTTAGTGATAATGCTTGTCTAAGTGAATTGGAATTAGAAAAATTGAACTGGGATAATAAAGTGTCATCAGCTTGACTTAATGGACAGAACACTGGATCTGGAGTGAGAAAATCTGAGTTTATATTCCAACAATAACATTGCTACCTATATGGCCTTGATGAGGAAAACAATTTTTCTCTATTCCTCAGTTTTCTCACTTATAAAATGAGGGGGATTGGACTAGGATATCTCTCGAATTGTTTCCAGTTCTACATCCTATGATTCTCTCTCTCTCACACACAGACATAAATACTATCCTTTGTAAAAGGAGCCAAAAATAAAGGATTTTTTTTTAGGTGAAAAAGATGCCTATCAGAAAACGGCCTGGGCAATTTTTGTTGATGAACACGACCTCTCATCAGATACACTAAGAGATTATTCCGGTGATCAAATCCTTTCTTCCCAAGAAAGGAAGCAGGTATATCATAATGAGCAGAAATTTCAGAAGAAGAAGGAGGAGGAGGAGGAGAGAAAGAGGAGAATGAGGATGAGAAGAAGGAGGAGGAGGAAGTACTTTTGTCCTAATGACAGTCCCAATGCCCAGTAGATATGACCATGACAAAAGGGAAGTAGTCATTGCCCAAATAAACCTGATATATTCTCAACCTCCACAACACTGCCTACACTCCCACAACTACTATGATCATCTGATCAAAAATGAACAACTCTGGCATCCACCCTGAAGACCCTAAACACATATCAGACAGGGGATAAGTAAATAAATGAACTTTTACTGAATAATCCAGTTTTTGGTTCTAAGAAGGAAACCTCAGGTCTTAGAACCCCAGGCTTCATATGGGAAAAGAATCCCCTCAGAAGTGACCCCATAGGGGAGAGACAAATTTCAGGATGCCAGCCCCTATAGGAAGAAATGTTGGGACACTACAAGGCTGCCAATGGGAAAGCCACTGACAAAAGAGGGAATTGGAACGTGTTACACTGAGGAGGAACTCACTTGAAGTGTCACCATAAACAGAGAGGAAGTCCCATGTGACAGCTTCCTATTTTAATTAATTATTCTTGTTAGCTAGGTGCTAAGTTTAGTTGTTTCTGCCTGTAGAAGGAGTACAGGCACTGTCAAGCATCCCTTAACTTTTGATATTGAGACAAAGTCTCATTCATTCTACTCTGGTTATGGCCTTGATGATGGACTCTTCTAGTCATCACAAACAGGAGCCTTTCAGCACCTCTAGCCATGCCACAGAGCAGGAGGGCAGAATAAATTTTGTTATTTAGTCATTTTCAGTCATGTCCAAATCTTTGTGACCCCTCTTGGAGTTTTCTTGGTATTGATATTAGAATGATTTGCCATTTCCTTGTCCATATTATTTTACAGATGAGGAAACTGAGGCAAGCAAGGTTAACTGACTTACCCAGGGGGTCACACAGCTAATCAGCATTTGAGGCTGAATTTGAACTGGGGTCTTCCTGCCAGATCTAGGACTCTATCCACTGCACCACCTATTTGCCAGGCAGAAAGAATAGGCAGGATAGAATGATTGTCACAAGGCTAAAAAAGTGGTGGCACATCCATACTCCCTTCTCCTTACCAAACCAAGTCAGAATATTCAAAATATGTCTGCTTTTTCTGTTGTAATTGGGATTTTCTTCCCATCTCCTATCTCCAGCACTTGTACCTTTCACAGATGACCTACTTGTCATTAGTTGGTTGCCCCAAAACTGTTAAACAGTTGTCCTCCATCCTTCAATGATCTGTTCAATCTTAGATACCTTCGTGATATCCCAGCAACCTGAATATCTTCAGAAGACAGAAATAGCAGCCACGCATGATTCCTGTGGAGACCTTCCTCACACCCTCCCACTAGCAGCATGAGCTGATGGCTAGTGACTCAGTCTTCTATGAAGAACTCCAGTCTCCACACTCTGTCACCTACATGCTTCTGTCTGCTATCTAATAGTAGCAATCTGATTGAGGTGTTTATGTGAAATGTATCTCAAATGATCAATTGAGATTAATCTGTGAGCCTCCTTGGAAAATCAGAATATTCTAGGGCAGAAGAGAGAGGGTTAAAATTTTAAAGCAGGCACAATGGAAAGAATACTAGATTTAGAGTCTAGTGGCGGTTAGTTCAAATGCTGGGTTCATTTAACTTCTGGGCAATTCAGTTCATCTATAAATGGGGACAAGGAAGATTAGACTGGATTGACTCTAGGTTCCTTTCCAGCTCTAAATCTGTGACATATGGTGCTGTGAGTCTTAGAAAGTGTTCTTTCTCTTCAAAATTCCCCTCTAGTCATTTAATTCATGAAGCTTTTTCAACCTAAAATTTCAAGAATTATTTTATCTTAATTCCTAATTTTTTTGTTATATTTTATTCAATAACATAAGAAAAAAGACTAATTTTGCACATATATATATATGTATATATATTTACAAGTAACAAAACATGTCACGTGGCAATTACAGAAAGAGAATGATACATACTCCTTTGTACAGACTCATTCAGTATTATAGGAGAATGATGCTGTAAATCACTGATAAAAATCAGTATGTGTAAAAACTTGGCATATTCATATTCCTCTGAATTTAAATGTATTATTAAAAATACTTCTGCAAGGCTTTTTGCTAGGGTTTCAGAAAACTAATCTTGAAAATGTAAGATTTCTTTGTGCCTTAAAAAAGAAAACATTTTCTTCTGAAAACCTCATTTTCAATGATGAGGATCAGCCACAGCAAAACTGAGCAGGAAACAAAGATTTGTTTACACCATCCTTCAATTTCTCTACCTTGTCCCCTCCTATGTCATCTAGTCCCTTTGAGCCATGATATCTGATAGGACTAACCAGATAAACTAATTAAAGCTCAGGTATTGCTAGTTAATAATGATTTAATTAGTGTTATCCTTCAAGTCATATTAGAATTTTATAGTCCCTTCAAAATAGTAAAGAAAAGGAGTGAGTAATGTGTAAGTTTCTAACACAACAGGGCCAAAAAAAAGTATGGTGTGGATTGAGATGAGGTGGAGGGAAGAGGAATTGGTGGGGAGAAGCCAAGTAGGAAGGGCAGACATAAGGAGACAAGGAAGAGGTAGGTTCTCAGAGTGGCCTACAGTATAATGGAATATACAGAGTGCTAGATTTACAGTCAAAAGGATTGGTTCTAGGCCCCACTTTGCCTCTATCTGTATAACTTGGACAAGTAACTGCTACTGCATGCTGGCTCTTAATGAACACTTAATCTAAGAGCCACATTTTACAGAAGTGGAAATTGAGGTACAGAAAGAAGTAGTTATTTTATAAACAAAATCATATAGCAAATTAGTGGAGACAAGCTAACAATGATCCAATTTTAAAAATTAGAAAGAAAATGAATGCTTCAAGCTTATATGCTGATAAGTTTATCATTGTTTCCTGAGGAAATTCTATAATGAATTATTAAAAAGATGGTTTATGAACATTTAGAAGGGGAAGAGAGTTTATTAAGAACAAGTAATTTTAAAAAAATAAATGCTTGGTATCACTAATTAACTGATTTTGTATTACACTGTAACTGATTAATAAATGTTGAATGTATAACAAGTGAAAAAAAATGCAACAAGTCATGCTATAGTTAGCACATTTCCTTTTCTACAGTTTTTAGATTAGTATAATGAACTCATGTCCACAAACACTTACTAAACCTCTATTGTATATAAGATCTTTAGTAGATGTTGGAGATACATTGGGATAAATGATCTGAATGTTGTATGTATGTATATATGCATGGATGTACACATATCATATCCATATATGTGTGTATATATGTGTGTGAATAGATGTGCATATACCCACAATATACATACATCTACAACCATACAAAAATGTGTGTATACATGCAGACACACATGTATATTTATGCACATATGTTTGTGTATTTCAGCACAGCATTTGAGAAAGTCTCTCATGATAACCTTGTAGATAAAATTAGAGGAATTCTGACTGATGAAAATCAAAATAACAGAAAAAAAGTATTTGACAAGATCTGAAGAGCATCAATTTTGGCCTGAAGGGAAATAATAATAATGATAGCCCCATTAGAATGCAATCAAAGATTCATGCCACAGGAGAGTAGTGAGGGTGAAGGCAGTGGCAAATTATGGTAAAGTCAGCCATGGTAATAAGCAACAGGGACTTGGTGTACCTGATAGCTATGAAAGTTTAGTAGAAATGCTGAAATGATGGCAATTCCACTGATTAGATTAGCACTCCATTCATCTTTTGCTAAAAATCAAGGAAATAGATGGGATGACTGAGGGTTTATAGGCTGACCTGACTTATTAAATGTGATATTACTTTTCCAATATTATACTATAACAAAATTAGAGACAGAGTTTCCCAGTTATAGGCAAGGGCTTAATACTTCATTTTGTCAAAATAACTTTCAGATCCAAGTAATACAATATATTTTTGACTAATTCAGGGCAAAAGTAAAATACAGTCACATATTTAAGTCTTAATCTAGACAATCTACATAAATAAGAGAGGAATTGAGGAGTTACCAGAATCTAAAGAGGGAAGAGTTGAAGAATCTGAGGCCAATAAAAGTCTCCACTTCATACAGACTCCAGAAAATCTAATGGGTTGACAAAAACAATTCAATGTTGTAAATCATTTTGAAATAGAGATGGACATACCTGGACTTGAATGTAAAAAAAAACAAAAAACAAAAACCCTCTATAAGTGTGACAGCATAAATCCTACTAGTAGACCAACTACATCAAAACAATATAATTTCAAAATCTGGAATTTCCTATAATTAGCAAAAGAGAATATATTCTTCATAATATTTGTCAAAAATATAAAACCATTTAGAGAGATTTGAACACAACCATATATGTGGTAGCTGCTACCACAGTAAAAAAAAACTCATAGGAGGAGGAAAGGAAATGTTAAGTAACATCCTACATAAGGTATAAAGGAAACAAGCCCTGCTTGCCTCAGTTTCCTAATCTGTAGAATGAGCTGGAAAAGGAAATGGCAAATCACTCCAGTATGTTTGCCAAGAAAACCCCGGACGGGGTCACAGAGTCAGACATGACTGAAATGAATAAACAACAACTTCCTGACTCAAGGTTCTCTCTGTCTACTGCGACATCTCACGGCCCTCAACGGAGAAGCAAGTTGAGAATACTCCAAGGAACGATCCATGGAAAAGCACTAGAAAACTGCAGCAATATTTAGTTGGCTCTCTCAGCAGAAAACTTGAATGTCATGTCATCAAATTAAAGTTAACAACAAAAATACATGCAGAATGGGGTCTGTAAAATTCTATCAGACATTCTAAATTCTCTTCATCTAAACTGAAATCAAAAGTCAAAAGTTTAGGGTAATGAGTCAAAATAGTGCAAAGACCAAAGTAAATGATAAACATCAATCAACAATTTTAAAAATAGGTTGAAGAAACAAAGGAATTAGAGAAGGGAACCCTTGCACAAGGAGGATATGGGACATTGTTGTTTCTCTACATGGTCTTAAAATGCCCAACATGATGAAAATACAAGCTGGAAACAATGAGAAGCAGAAACCTCATGTATGTTAACATAGTGAATGATGGAAATGTTACACTGAGGGAGGTGAATGAATCTCTAACTTCTCTGTAAAATTGGAAAGTTGCAGAACCAGATAAGATTTATAATTCTTGTTTAAAAGGCTTTATAATGGTTCATGAATTACTTCCAAAATACTTTACCAGTTTTCTCTAAAATTTAAGCTAGATCCAATTTTTCTTAATAGACGGTACCACATATCTACCATTAAAAGGTGAAAACCATGAACCCTCCAAATACAGGTGGATTAAATCATGATGCACTTTATACAAAAGCATACACAGTTTGCACTACAACAAACAAACAAGAAAGTACTATATCAGCTGAAGAGTAAAAATGATGTCTCGGAACACAGAAAAAATCTCTGAAGTAGAAAGAGCATTTGATTATCGACTCAGGAGTTATCGGATAAGCGCTCCCAAACACCATATTATTTGCATTGCCCTCATTGATTATTAAAAAGCCTTTGACTCCGTCTTGGATTCATGACTTTTCCATGAATTAAAAATATACAAAATAAATGTAAGTATAGAATACTGGATGCCCACATGGAAAAGTTTTCCATTTAAGACATTTCACCAGCATGGTAATGTCAAGAATTATTAATGTAAAGTGTGGACCTTTTTTAAGGGACATTTTCTAAGTCCATTGGCTTAAATCTATTATCATATTTTTTTTAAATAGAACTAAGTCTGGCTTCCAAGTTAAATTGGTTGTTGAACAAAACCATTTTTTTTATATGAGATTCTTTATTAAATTTTTTTTTGAGTTACATCTTTTCTCCCCGTCTTTCCCCCGCCCACCACCCCAAAACAGCCATCCTGGCATTTCCCCCCTCCCCCATTCTATTCTCTCCTATGTCACTTTTTGGTAGGGCAGGATGGATCTCCCAAC
>JAQQSU010004263.1:0-14129 GCA_028627135.1 Pseudochirops cupreus
AGAGTAAGGTTGACTCTTTACCTTTTGCCTTCCTCTTTTCCCCCTCTATTGTAACAATTCTCTCTTGCCTCTTCCATGCTCAACCCCATTTTGGAAGTCTGAGAGTATTAAGGGGAGCAGACCAAGACCAAAAATCACTTTTATTAAGTACCTCAGGAGAATTCAAAATTCACACTTATGCAATTTCCATTTTCAATTTGCCCCTTCCAGGGGAGGGGAGAAAAGGCCTATCTCTAATGGTAAAAGTTTCATTAATGGGAGCCAGATTCATATTCACTCTAGTTCTATGACCTTCATAAATTTCCCATGCCCAGCCTGCTTTCTTATTGGAGATTGGTTGCTTTTCCTTCCCAGTTAAGTTAATCACACAAGGCAAAATGATAGTACTGTCCCTCCTCTTTTCTATTCATATGACTCAGCTGACCTGTTGCCTTCTGTGACAGTGTCTCCTCGAAGTTTACTTTCATCTCTTTTCACTGGATTATTGGGGAGTGGTAAATAAAGAAATCCACAGTGGCTCTCAGAAATAGACCTGACTATATACATATATAATGTTTATATATATATATGTATATATATATATACATATATATATATATATATATACACATACACACACATATTTCTGTCTATCTATCCCTTAAATATTTATTGCCCTGAAATAATTTCAAATTCACAGAACATTAAGGACTAGAAGGAATCATCTAATCCAGCCTCTATTTTACAGAGGAAGAAACTGAGACTTTCCTTCTCCTCAAGCCCACCCCCTCTTCCCAGCCTCTCGGATTTTCCTCTGGGATTATGTCTTATTTGCCCTGTAAAGATATCCTATATACAGTGATGTTTGCATATTGTCTACTTTATTACACTGGGAGTTCCTGAGGAAAGGGACCACATTCTGGCCTTTCTTTGCACCCCTAGTATTTAGCACAGTGCTTGGCACATAGTAGGTACTTAATCATTGTTTGTGGCTTGACTAAAGTGATTTCCCCAAGGCTGTGGAGATGAAAGACTAGTAATGACAATACTTACACAATACTATCTGTTTTCCAAATTACTTAACATCCCATTTGAACTCCCAGAAGAACACTGGGAGACATGTAGTAGCCACTACAGGGATTATTATTTCTAGTTTACAGAAGTTAACAGTGGCTCAGAGATTAAATGACTTGTCCACAGTCACAAAGCTAATAAGATTCAGGGGCAGATTCCAACCCAGGTTTTTCTAACTCCAAGTTCAGAGCTCAATCCACTAGAACACATAGCCTAACAGTGGAGCACTGACTCTGCCACAGAAAGGGAAGATTTGTTTCCGCTGCATAAACGGTATAAATAAAGATGCATCATAGCATAGGCAGGACTTGAGACAGAGGCATAAAGAAAAAGGAGGAGGAAGGCACTCTAGGTATGTGTATAAGGGAGACCAACCAGATTAAAGCAGAGGATGTGTTGGAAACAGTAGGAAATAAAGGATGGTTTTGTGATTATGTGATGAATTAATGTGATCATGATCCCTGGCAGAGGTTTGCAAAGCCCTTTACAAATATTATTTCATCTTATCCTCACAACAACCCTGTTATTGTTGTGAGGATAAGATAATAATAATAACAACAATGTTATTATTAGATCCATTTCACAGATGAGGAAATTGAGATGGGCAGAAGTGAAGTGACTTGCCCAGCATTGTACAGCTAATATGTATCAGAGGCTGGATTTAAGTTCAGGTCTTCCTGACTCCAAGCTCAGTACTCTTACAACTGCTCCACCAGCTGCCTCTACAAGATAATAGGATGCTATCCTGTAGATATAGGGATTTATAGGGAATTATTACAAATTCTAGAGCAAGGGAGTATCATGAGTATTATTGAATCGATATTGCTGAATTGATCAAAAAATTATTTTTTGTTTGTCTTAAAAGAAGATCAACTCTAACAATACTATTTGACATAGACAGGAGAATGGAGAGACTGGAGACAAATAAATGTATAGGCACATTTCAGCACTGTATCTTAATCCAGGCATGCTGCATTGGGGATGATTTGCTGAGGCCTTACAGCTAGTAAGTGTTAGAGACAGGTAGAAGACCTAACACCTCCAATACTATTTCCTGGGAGTTGTAAGGAAAGGGAGGATCATAATTTAGGTTTTGGGCATGATGAATTTCACATTCCAGTTGAGATGCACTATATATAGCCAGAAATTACTATATATGACTTCTGCACAGACAAGGTAGCTTAAGTCTCAAGTATATTACTGAATGAACATTGTTATATATGTTTTGTCTGGGTAAGTCCTCCAAGGGAGTAAGTAAACAGGAAGAAGAGAAGGCTAAGTTAAGAAACTTGGGAAATTACCCATAAATCAAAGGACTGGAGGAAGATGTGTCAGCAAAGGAGACAGAAATAGGAGAAATATTTAGAGTCAAATGCTGGTTCCACTTTATATTAAGTATAGCATACTAATCTGTCTCAATAACTGGTTTGCTTAATTATAGTCCTGCCATTTCTTCGGCCACAATCTCTCCTACTTATTTCCTCCAACATTCTTAATAAAGAATGTCTTAATACCATTCTCCCCTAAGTCCTTATTACTACTCCTGAATTAATGTAATAAATGAATATTGCCTAACTAGATGGCAAGTGGATAGAGTCAGGAAGACTCATCTTCCTGAGTTCAAATTTGGTGACACTTTCTAGCTGTGTGACCCTGGACAAGTCACAACTTTGCCTCAGTTTCTTAATCTGTAAAATGAACTGGAGAAGGAAATGGCAAGTATCTTTGCCAAGAAAACACTAGATTGGGTCACAGAAGAGTCTGACACTAATGAAGAACAACTCTTATCACAAAACCAGGAAATTTTTACTTTTACAATGTACTTGATAAATTCTTGAATTGTTATGGATCATTCAAATGAGAATAATATAAAATAATATTTTAGCAAAAACTGAATGAGACCATCTAGTACAGGGTGTGCTATTAAAGAAGTGTAATGCTTGAGAGAACTGTATTTGACTTCTAATTCCAAATATTTAAGGTTTAAAACTTCATTTTTTACTTTCCACCCCAATGGATGATCAGAACGAAATTCTGAGGCAAATACTTCCTCCTTCATCAGGGAATAAGGGGCAAGAAGTCAAATTTGGGCAGAAAACCTACCTAGACTAAGGACGAAGAGGAGCGTGGTATAGTCACAGAAACACAATGATGACGGACACAAGATGCATGTCGACTTCGGGACAAGATGCCAACCCTAACCCAAAGGATGAAAAAATCCCAATTCCCGTGCTCTAAGCTCTAAACAAACCCCTTAATTGAGTGTAGGGGCTGGAAGAGACGTGTGAGGCTGTCAGGTCCAACCGACTCCAAGGCACTCCAGACTAGCGCTCCTCCCTCCACCTTTTTTCGGGGGAACTCCTTCCCGGGGCAGCCAGTACGGCTTTTGGACAGCGCGCCTCACTGTGCCTCCCTGCACCTGTCCACCTGCCACCCCCTCTCCCCGCGGAGGCTCCCGGTTGTGCCTTTGTGGGGGACACACAGAAGTAGTAGTGAAGTTTGCGGCAGGCGGACGACCACGCGGAGCAATCCCCCGGCGGGGAGAAGGCACCTCGGCCCCGGGCATGCGCGCTGAGGTGCTGGCTAGAGCTCCGAAGCCGCCCCCTACCCTCTGCGATTGTTTGTAACCTCCTTACTCACCGCAGGCTCCCGGCGTAAGCAAAGCCAACAAGCCCCAGAGGAGCGGAGCGGCACTCATGCCGGTTGTCAGAGCGAGGTCTTGTGGTCTGACCGCGAGAAGTGGACAGGTGAGAGGCAAGATGCTCTGGGTCCCCAGACACTCGCAGCGCCTCACTTAAATTTAGGTTGCATCTGGCGCGAGGCCAAACTACCCTCTCCCTCTTTCTCCCCCTCCCCCTCTTTCTCCCCCCCCTCTCTTTCTCACCCACCCCCCTCTTTCTCACCCTCCCTCCCCCCCCCGGGGCGCGTGGCGGGGGCGGATGTGATTGGCTCGCCGGAAGTCCGCCTTCATTCCATTGGCTCTCTCTCGGAAGGGACCCGGCCAACCAGAAGCTGGCGCTTATTCGCTTGGTTTGCGGGCCTCCTGAAGTTTGAGCAGTACTCGGAGCCTGGGCTCCTGCGAGGTGTACAGGGAAGTGTCTTTGGGAAGACGCTGCGTAGTCTGCACAAGCGTCTCGCTCTCAACGAAGGAACTGAATCATTTCAGAGTGATCTGCCCAAACTTAGAGGCAGGGCTTGAACTCCCAAGACTGCAAACCACCTCTTTAGACTCTCCAGGTTCTTTTATATCCCCATAGTATAAAATCAAGATAATTAGGCATAGAGACACTGGATTTCATTGATATAGGAGGGCTCTTGGGCGAGAAACTTCCCTTCCCCAATGCAGCAGATTGGCACCTTCTCCTCCGCTTAGAAAAGTCAAACCTGAGAGAGATTAAGTGATTCGACTTGGGTCACACAAAATGAAAGTGTCAGACTTGAACCAGGTCCTCCCTGGTTTGTGCCCCACGGGACTCCAACACTCCCAAACGCTGCCCGAATTAAAGTGTAATTGGGAAATATTACAAAATAAATAGAAGTGACAATAAAGCAGATAATGTTAATATGTGGTTTTCTATGGCAATCTACAACCCACAGGGATGCTTGTGTATGGTTTAGTGGCCCCGCTTTCTATTTGTGTTTAACACCACTGCATTACACCATATTTCCTCTCAATATAATTATGTAGTTATTCAACTAACATTTACTAAGCTCTTCTTGTTCTAAGTTCTATTTTTATATATTTTTAAAAATGCATGGGTTATTTGGAGAATAAACTGAACTTAGACTCAGAGGTCCTGGGTGCACATATGCCACTTATTAATTGTGTGTCTTGGAGTGTTTAATTTGGAGTCAAAGGAGCAGAGGTTGATTCTTGACTCTTACTTTTGTGACCTCGATCAAGTTACTTGACTTTTCTGGGTCTCTGTTGCCTTATCTGTAAAATCAGGAGAGTGCTTCATAACCTCTGTGATCTCTTCCAATTCTAGGCTCATGATCCTGACCTAAGTCATAGCCTAGGTGTGTTTTAACCACTCTATGCCAGTGTCCTCATTTGTAAAATAAAAGTGTTGGACCAGATAACATCAAGGGTCCCTTCCAGCTAAATATCTATGGTCCCATAATCAGTGAGTCTCCACTGACATCCTATTTCTGTTCTTCATCATACTGTGAAGGTGAAGCTGGGTCCTTAAAGGCTACAGGTGGGAGTAGGAAAGACTTCGAGAATGGTCACCAGAAAGATTGTGTCTTTCATTTGAAGATCAGTCTAAGTTCAGAGCAGCTTATCCATCAGGATGTTAGCCACCAAGTGACAAGTTCCTTTGGCCACAAAAACTCATGAAGATTGTCTACTGATGCATAGTTAGGTTAAGACCTG
Organism: Pseudochirops cupreus; assembly: GCA_028627135.1. Taxonomy (NCBI): domain Eukaryota; kingdom Metazoa; phylum Chordata; class Mammalia; order Diprotodontia; family Pseudocheiridae; genus Pseudochirops; species Pseudochirops cupreus. Next base: position 5,432 of record JAQQSU010004263.1, read on the forward strand.
AGTGGGTAGAGGAAGTGAAAGTACAGAATTCTGGTGTGTTCAAGTAGGTATGCATCTAGGTTGCAGATATACACAGGGAAGAAAGAGCCCATGACTGGAAATCAGGAAACAGATTCAAATCCAGCCTTTGTTACTTACTAGTCCTATGACTTTCAGTCAGTCAAATCAATCAAGTATTTTTTTAAGTGTCTACTGGGTCAGACACTGTGCTGGATGCCTCTAGTACAAATGAAGAGTGAGGCAGACTCTGCCCTCAGAGTAGGGGATGCAGTCCACTCCTTGCTTGGCAAAGGGGGCATGCCCAAAAGTCTTCTCAGGGTGTCTTCATGTTGTAACTGGGCATGCCCCCAAATGCCCAGGTTACAATTATAAAACAAGGTGGCTGCCAAATATGTATTTGAATGATTGGGGTACTCCTAATTCTTATAGAAAAGTTATATTTATCAACAGAAAGTTTTTATTTTTATTAAAATATCTGGAGTATACAGACACAAGATTTGAGGTAATTAAAAGACTGGGATTTAATAGGAAGGAATAAAGTGGAATTAGAGGTGAATAAAAGATGGGCTGTAAGTATACACATCATTAAGATCACAGATCCATGGAAGCATCAAAATATATTGAATTTATAGAGACAGAATGCTTTATGTTGGAACAAGACTGATTCAAGAAAGACAAAATGCCATGATAAAATAGATTGAGATTCCATCTTGGAAGGCCAACAGAGGTTACCTAGATGGGTTTTTATAGAATCCAGGCAATTAGCAATTAGCCAGACATTTCAAAGGCTTGGAACTTAGGGAAGAATTGGGCTAATTGTCAACAAGGAAAGAAATTGAATGAGGGTGGGAGGTCTATGGAATTTTCCATTAAAAACATTGGAATGAGATGTGACTTGAAATTTGAGGCCCTTCATGTTAGGAAAGATTTTATTTTGTCTATAGGAGCAAGGGTTCGGTCTAAGATTCTTCTCAAAAGGTAAAAAGGAAAATGTCTATTGCTACTGAATGTAACGTTCTTCTCTGTCTTCATAATGGTCCAGGAAAAAGGAATCAAATTGGGTCAGACTTTTTAAAAAATATTAATTCATTCAGGCTCTTCTTGGGTTTTACTACTAGAAACAACTATCATAAATTCCCTCTGCTAGAAAGATAGATAGATAGATAGATAGATAAGATAGATGATAGATAAATAGAGAGAGGGAGAGAGAGAGAGAGAAAGAGAGAGAGAGAGAAAGAGAGAGAGAGAGAGAGAGATGGACAGACAATTAAATAGAGAAACAGATGCATATATATCTACATATCTACATGGGATGGATAGATAGATAGAACATTTATTAAGCACCTACCATATGTAAGGCACTGTCCTAAGCACTAAGTGTACAAACAGAAGCACATAACAATCTCTGTTCTCAAGGAACTTTAATTTTCCCATAGAAATTTTTATAACTGCTAATTAATGTCCCAGGCTAGGTCATCATTCCATTTACAGAAGAGGTTCCTAAATCAATTAGGTCTAGACAGACTCCAAGATCTCTGTTTATTGCCTACAAAGCCTACTTAACCCATCTTTTCAGGACCTGTGATTCCATTGATGTAACTTAGCATCATAGAGAGTTGTCTAGGAAACAGCAAATGACTTGCCTGTCTATGTGGATCAGGGGTAAGATCTAAAATCAAATGTTCTAGATCCCAAGACATTCCATTTATCAACTATGCCATGCTGCCTCACATTTTAATCACAATGTAACTGAAAATTACTGAAATAACATTGAATCATACCTGGCAACTTCAGTTACCTTGTACCCAGCTAAGGACCTTGACATAAGAGGCAGCTATGGTAAAGTGGAAAGAACACATTGGATATTGAGTTCTGCTTGGGTAATCCTGGTCAAATCACTGAATTTCACTGAACCCAAGATTCACCTCACTCCCAGGTCATGCTTATGCCATGCTATCTGCTCTCTAGACTCTACCTTCAGTCTGCAACTTCTGCTCACACCCGTCTGATGGATGAGCATTCATTCACCTTATCTTGCCCACTCTCCAGCTGATGATGTCACTTTTTGACCATCTCCATACCATATTATCCCAGAGAAAAGCAACTAGCATGGTAAAGGGCCTGGAGATTATACCATATCAGAATTTGTTGAAGTAACAGTGAAGAAGAAAAGAATGAGAGGGGATGTGATGACTACATTCAAGTATTTAAAGGGTTTTCATGTGGAAGAAAGATTAGTTTTGTCATACCTATCCCTAGAAGGGAGAACCAGAAACACTGGGTCAAAGATACAGAAAGGCAGACTAGGTTTGACATCCCAAAGTAGAATGGGCAACCTCAGGGGGTAATGGATTCCCTATCCTTAGAGATCATTCAGCAAAGACTAGATGACACTTGTTGGGTGCATTGTTGGTATGGGTTGGATTAATGCCCTCCTATAAAAATGTGCATATTCTATGACCCAGCAATACAACTACTAGGTAGTATCCCAAATAAATCATAAAAATGGGGACAGGACCCACATGTACAAAAATATTTATAGCAACTTCTTTTGTGGTGGCAAAAAATAAGAAATTTCGGGGATGCCCATCAATTGGGGAATGGCTGAACAAGTTGTAGTATATGAATGTGATAGAATACTATTGTTCCATAGGAAATGATGAGCAGGCAGATTTCAGAAAAACCTAGAGACTTACATGAACTGATGCTAAGTGAAGAGAACACAACTAAAAGAACATTGTACACAGTAACAACAACATTGTATGATGACTAATTTTGACAAACTTAGCTCTTCTCAGCAATGCACTAATCTAAGACAATTCCAAAAGATCATGATGGAAAATGCTATTTATATCCAGAGAAAGAACTGTGGAGTCTGAATGTAGATTGAAGCAGATTATTTTCTCTTTTTTTGCTTTCTCATAGTTTTTCCCTTTTGTTCTGATTCTTCTTTCACAACTTGACTAATATGTAAATATGTTTAATATGATCGTACCTGTATAACCTTTATCAGAGTGCTTGCCATGTTGTGGAGGGGGAGGAGTGAAAGGAAGGGAGAAAAAAATTGTAACTCAAAATCATATAAAAACTAATGTTGAAAACTATCTTTACATGTAATTGGAAAAAAATAAAAAGCTATTAAGTGGGGAAAAATTATAAAAAGAACAAAACCATTAATTGCCCTCTGGAATTCTTTGTTGAATATATGAATGGATGAATGAAAGAATTATAAAGAAATTATTGTAGCATAGCACAAAGAATTTGATTTTTAGAGTAAAAAGACCTGAGTTCTAGTTCCAACTCTTTGCCTTCTCAAATGAGTATCTTTTTGTTTCTCAGATTCTACATTTATAACATGTATTAATTACCTCATAGGGTTATTATGAAGGAAGTGCTTTGTAAACCTTAAATTGTTGTTATTGTATTATTAAACAAATGCTATTATACACAGCAAGTGCTTCATAATTGCTTGTTGAATGGATGATTCCTAAGACCCACACTGCTGTTGTAAAGTGTAATGCTATCTCATTCAAATGCCATAAGTCCTTCTCTGGATGAGCAGAACATTGGACATTGATATGTTTATCTTTTTTTTTTTTTTGGAAGGCAATTGGGGTTAAGTGACTTGCCCAAGGTCACACAGCTAGGTTTGTGTGTGTGTGTGTGTGTGTGTGTGTGTGTGTGTATGTGTGTGTGTGAAGTGTCTGAGGCTGGATTTGAACCCAGGTCCTTCTGACTCCAGGGCTGGTGCTCTATTCACTGTACCACCTAGCTGCCCCGATATGTTTATCTTGAAAGGCATCTGGCATCTAGCAAGGCATTCTTTTACCCAACATAGCCAAGTGAAGACTGGGTTGGCATCTTTTAGAGACAGACCATTAGAAGACTCAAGCACACTTTCACTGAAGTGGGCCCTGGAAAGGAGGTGTTTCGATTTGATAAGTGAGAGAGTCTATTTGCTAGGGAGTGCAACCTAGGTTTCAATAGCTACCAATAGGCCATCATTTAGGTCTTTTCATAAGTCTGGGGATGTGTATGGGTCTATCCTTTGTAAAGTGATACCCAGATCTGGGTTCAGCCTAGTCAAATGAGATAGTGAATCTGCTCTTTCCTTTTCCTGGGCTGTAGATGCAAATGATTGTTGCTGAGACATTTGGCATAAAGACTGTTTCCCCTTGCAGACAGAAACCTATATAGTGTGACAGTAGACATTATGCCTGGAAATAACCATCCTCCTTGCTAAGCTTTAGAAGATAAAAACTGAATTAGGCTTACAATGTGAGCATACACAATTCTATTTAGAACTAATGTTGTATACACGGCAAATGTAGATTTCTAGGGGCACAGTGATCTGTGAAGGATCTAGTACTGTGACTCATCCTGTTTCTGAGAAATTTTTGTTTTCATTCCTCTAACTAATGACTGTCCTGTTACTGCCCCTCAGGGATACAGGATATCCTTGGGAAGGAGAAACTTGCCCCTTATTCACCAAAGGAGGTAGCCACCATGGTAGCCACCATGGTGCAAGGTGCCATGGAGGGAATTTAGACTTCAGATAGAACTCCTGGATTTTGGGAGATGGTTCTGAGGAGTTAGGAAGTGGAAAAGAAGGGGCAGCTCAATCCCTATCATTTGAGGTAGCCCACTTCCAAGACATTTTCAGAAAACTCCTATTAGGAAGTTCCCTTGAAGTAAAGGGCACTTCAGGTTCAGGTGAGTTTACCTATTGATCAGAATCTCACATCCATACCCTTTCTAAGCTTGCTCAAAGTTCCTCTTTCTACTTTCCTGCCTGCCACTTATCTCATCCCTACAGTCATCGAGTCATTCTCCTGACTATCCAAACCCTAAGGCCACCACATTCCCTAACATTATGACTCTTTATATATAGAACATTGGAGCTGGAGTCAGGAAGACCCAAGTTCAAAACCTACCGCAACTACGTACCAGCTCTGTGACCCTGGGCAAGTCAATCGACTACTCAGCCTCAGCTTCCTCATTTCTAAAATGGGGATAATAGATCCATGTGCCTCACAGGGTTGTTATGAGAATCAAATGAGATAACTTATGTAAAGGACTTTGCAAACCTTAAAGCACTATATAGATAAACTATTATCATCAGCAGCATTATTATTACAAAATTCTTTAGAACCTGGCAGTTAATTTTCATGGGACTCAGCAACTTGATTGTCACATGCCTGGCTTGCTTTCTAGTCTATTTTTTTTGCCTCATATCTAGAAAATATAATGAATTCATAATTCACATAAAAATCTTAAACATTTTGGCATTTTATTTTTTTAATGTAAACACGTTAAGGCCTCTCCCCCTTCTGATATAACTTCATTCAAAATTTTTATCTATGTGTATCTGTATATATAGAGAGATACACATTTCTTTGGAATATATTATATGTAATTAATATGTAATATGTTATATTGTATAGATTTAAAATCATGTCCAAGTCCATTAGTCCAAGTGAGGATAATCATAATTACCCCGAAAGTACTGAATTTAGATATTAAAGTGAGTGTTAATGCATGATGGATAGAAAAGAGATTACCATAAGAGAAGAAAGTCTTTCTGTTCAGCCATTTAACTTTGTAAGTCTTAGTTTTTCCTAATGCAAATATCTAATTAATTTGAAAACTTATTCCTGGTTTTCTGTGTCCCATTTAGAAAATGGAGTTTAAGTATAACCAGTATGTTGTAACACTACTGGTTTATTTTCCTTTATCTGGAGTTTGGGGCCTTGAATCCAGAAACTTAAGCAAATAGTTGAGCTTAGAAATCCGGAAATTTGTGAATAAAAGTTTGGTTAACTTCAAAACAAAGAAAAAATTGCTCTGTTTGGGGGTTTCCAGCCTGGCTTTGGTACCTATAGTGTTCTGGACCCTAAACACTGAGTTCATTCAGAAGTCATTCAAAATGATTGTAAAGAAGAAATTTCTTCCCCTTCTAGAAGGTTGACCATGGTGACACAATCAACAGTAGCTTCCAGGTCATGTCTAGGACAACCAGTAAAGATCACTTCAGCCTTAGGGAATGGTCAACTAAAAAGAAAGAAAAAAGGAATCTTTGTTACCTTAGAATACCTTTCTATGATCAATGTTAATAATTGGTTTGTTCTCTTTCCTCCCTCCCATCCCTTATCCTCAGTCAATATTAATACTTTTATTATTTTAAAAAATTTTTTAATTGATTTGTTTGTTTACTTTCAGTTTACAAGATTCAGTTCCACAATCCTTTGACTTTCAAATTTTCTCCCCTCCCTTTCAATATTAATACTTTTAACCCTATCTAGCTGTGTTTCCAGTTTTTAAGGACACAAAAGAATATTGTGTAATTCAAGCACTTGAACTTGAGAGTGGGGAACATTTTCAGGGACTTCCCAGGCCATCAAACATTTTGCAGATGCTCTTACTCTTTTCTGTTCCTTAGGAACTAGACAGATAGTGGTCATGTCTTCTCTTGGCTTCTTCTGCCTCTCAGCAGAACCCATGGCTTTTACATATTTACCATTTTTGCCTTAATATCCCTGACCCTAAGCATTGTCTAACTACAGGGTACTGGCACGAGGACCTAGAGATTCCAGCAGTGCTGAGAAGCGCAGCAACACACCTTGATGTTATTAGTCATGCCAACAGGGTATATGTTGGCATATATCATCATTGCTAGCAGCAATTGTAATAAATGGGTATGTAAATGCCAGTGACTTTGCAGGGGCAATGGTAGTGGTGGTGGGAAGCTCTTTAACTTCCTCCAAATCCTACCCATCTGTCTGCTCTTTCTTAAGGAATACTTTTGGTTAGGCCAATATTTCTGGGGGGCAGAGAGGAGGGGTTTTTTTAGCTTTAAAAAACACAAATGCTAATATCTCTGTATATGTATAAATACACACACACATATTTAAAATGTCTAACTTCTGGCCACAGATTTAATCACCATCTTTTTGCCTTCATGCCCTTGCCACTATTTGAGAAGTCCTTCTCATTTGTCTTCCTTGGACATCTGTCCCCTCTACTATTTACTCTTGTAGTTCCAAAGTTATTCTTAGCCTCTTTGAATAGGTGTATCTTAAAAATTAAACCAATAATTAAATGGCCACTTTTCCTGAGAAAGACTTTTTCTTTATACTTTGACCCTTATTGCCCTTTACATAACTTGATATCAAGATTTATAACTGGTCACTGTAGTGGAAAGACGGCTAGATTTGGAATTAGAGAACCTGTGTTCAAATTCTGGTTCTACTGCTTAATATCTCATTTGTAAAATGAAGCAATTAGATTAAATAATCTTTATGTTCCCTTCTACACAAAAAACTATTGTATATATTATTTTCCTGCTTCAGTTTATTTTATTCTGTATTAGTTCTCAAAGTCTTCTATGTCTCTCCTTTTAAAAAAATATTTTTCATTCTGAATGTCAGCACCAAAATTTGCCAATTTTAAAGCCCAAGATAATGTATCAGCAGCCAAGGAAGCCTATTCTAGCTGCTGCCATTCCTCATAGCTCTAATCCCACCCAAGTACCCATCTCCCTATTTCTCTTTCTCTTGGTTTTTAATGGCGGTAGGGCATGGGAAAGGAAGGATTACCAATAGTGATGGAAGAAAAATCCTTGTGAAAGATACGAAGAAGAGAATAGAAGGGAAAACATACTAGCAGAAGAGTTTTGAAAGGAATACGTTGAATTTATTACACACTTGTTATGAAAAACAAGCAGTATGAAATGCAGACTGATGGATTCAAGCAGAATCTTCTTTTTGTGTTACAAAGTGTTTACGGAAAGATGGTGTTTATGGAAATTTTGGCACTGTGCTAAGCACCTTTTACAAATGTTTTCTCTTTTGTTCCTCACAGCAACCCTGGGCAATCAGTGCTATTATTACGCACTTTTAATAGTTGTGGTTAAACTCTTGGAGGACTGTGTCTACAATAGGTGCCTCCACTTTCTCTGCTTTCACTCTCTTCTTCCTACAACCTGCCTTCTGACCACATCATTCAGCCAAAACTATCTCCTCCAAACTTATAAATGATCTTAATTGCTAAGTCTGCTGGCCTTTTCTCCATCCTCACTTTTTTTTGGCCTTTCAGCAGCCTTTGGCACTGTCAGTTTCCTTTTTGAATGCTCTCTCCTCTCTAAATTTTTATGATACTACTCCCCCTGGTTCTCTCTCCTAATCTATCTGGCTGCTTCTCAGTCTCCATGCTGAATCATCATCCATGTCATCATGCCCACTAATAATGGGATCCCCCAAGACTGTCTCGGGCTCTCTTTTCCCTTTTTTGTTTTCTGTGTTTAGAAGTTCCAGACAATTCTCCTGTATTATTTCTTGCATTATGGTATTTAGGTTTTTTGATTTGTTATATTCTTCTGGGAGGTCTATAATCTTTAAATTGTCTCTATGTTTCATGTTTTTGTGTCTTTCAGATCAATATGTTTTGCTTATATGAAGATTATTAAAAATTAAGTGGTTTTAGCACTTAGTTCTTAGTTCTTAGCGCTTTGTTCAGTAAACAAAGCTAAAAGCCTCAACCATTATGGAAAACAGGGGAAATTGTGCAGTGATTTCCTTCAAGGATATGATATTTGTATATCTGCCTAAGCACAGTAAAGTGGCAGTTGAGGAGATAATGGGAAAGGGAGAGGATAAGAAGGAAGATAGATTAAGGGAAGGACTAGCCAGAGGCAAAACAA
>JAQQSU010004264.1:0-14129 GCA_028627135.1 Pseudochirops cupreus
TTGTCTTCTATTTTTTCATTTGTTTGCATCTGTTTAATAGTATCTTGATTTCTCATAAAGTCATTTGCTTCCATTTGCTCCACTCTAATTCTGAAGGAATTATTCTCTTCAGAAACCTCTTGAGATTCTTTTTCCATCTGGCAAATTCAACTTTTTAAGGCATTCTTCTCCTCATTGGCTTTTTGGGCCTCTTTTGCCGTTTGACTTAATCTATTTTTTAAGGTGTTATTTTCTTCAGTCAGGTTGTTGACGCTCTTTTCATGATTTTCTTGCATCATTCTTATTTCTCTTCCCAATTTTCCCTCCACTTCTCTTATTTGGTTTTCAGAATCCTTTTTAAGCTGCTCTATGGCTTGCAACAAGTCTACCTTTTTCTTGGAAGCTTTTGGTGTGGGAGTTCTGACTGTGTTGTCTTCCTCCCATTCCATGCTTTGATCCTTTTTGTCCCCAAAAAAGAAATCTAAAGTTGGATTGCTTTCTTTCTTTGCTTCCTTTGCCTGCTCATGTTGCCAGTAAATCCTTGACTTTTTAGCTCTGTGGAACTCTGTTTCCAGAAGGGAGCGCTTTGTCCCAAATCTCTCTGATTTTCACTGCTGCCATTGCCAGAGGTATTAGCAGGCTGCTGCAGCCCCCACCAACTTTGGCTCACTGAAAACACACTCCAGGACCACCACTCAAGACCACGATCCTGATCCAGGCAGCTTATGGCAAGAGCACTTAGCCTCTTAATAATCATTGCCCCCCCTGCAATCTGTAGGCCAGGAGCTTCTGAAGGAGCCATGTTGAAGTGGCTGCAGGGCTGCCACCTCTGCTGTTTCCTTGCCCTGGAGGCAGTTTGGCTGGACCCATTTTTCTCCCCCAAATTTAGCTGAGTTCCATTGACCTTTCACTTTGTACTTGCTTCTTATGGGTTGATAATTCTGGAAACCACTACAGCTGCTGCTGATCCACTCTCCTTTAGGCTCCAGCTGCAGCTTCTCCTGGTGGCCCCAGGGCCAAGCCGTGATTTCAGGCTGGGCTGGTTTCAGCTCTCAGAGGGCTGCAATGAGCCCTTCCTTTCCTGTCTGCCGAGCTGCTTTCAGCGGGAGACATGTTTTTCTGTAATTTTGTGAGTTCTGGAGCACTAAAATTTTTTTAGAGTCATATTTTATGGGTATTTTGGGGGTTGTGGGGGAGCTGTGGAGTTTTCCTGCTTCTATACTGCCATCTCAGCTCCGCCCCTCTAAAATCAGTCCCTAATTTTATAGAAGATACATCTGGGGCCCAGTGATGTAGTCAGCCAAACTCACTCAGCAATACAACTAGTAGCAGTGTTAACCCTGACTATTTTTGTTAAATAAGCCCTGAGGTGTGTCTAATTCAGATTTGGGGATGGGTCTGTGTTAAGTTGAGAAGTTTAAGCTGTCAATGTCAATCTCTCTAATGAGAACACAACCTCTGACTATGAATAAATGAATCAATCAACAAACATAATAGAGCATATTTTATATAGAGCATTTCACTTAAGGCCTGGGTAAGGGAGAAGGAGAAGCAGTGTAAGACACAGTACCTAGCGCAAGACCTTGTGTGGAGCAGCATTTGTCATACTAATCAATGTTTACTAAGCCAAATGGAAATCAAAGAAAAGATCCCGTTTCTTCATGTTTGTAGGTACAGTTGGTGAAATAAGCCCTGTGCAATTCAGTTCAAAAAGACCTAGAGAGACACACATGAAGAGACATACATAAAGCCACTAATATTCTCTGCCCTCAAGGAGCTTTAATTGCATACACATACACATAAGCACACAATACAAAGCACACACAAAATAAATACAAAGTATATTTGAGGCAGGGAGTTGAGAATATGGAAGAATAGGAAAGAGTACTAACAGCTGGGGACGGGGAATTGGGACATGTAATTGCAAAGGGCAGTTAAGTGCTACAGTAGATGGAGTGCCACACTTGGGGTCAGGAAGACCTGAGTTAAAATCTGGTCTTAGACACTCACTAGCTGTGTGTCCCTGGGCAAGTCACTTAACCCCATTTTCCTCAGTTTCCTCATATGTAAAATGAGCTGGAGAAGGAAATGGCAAACCACTTCAGTGTCTTTACCCAAAGAAAAACAAAAAACACAGATGGAGTCACAAAGATTTGGACAAGTGTGAAATGACTGAAATACAACAATTGAAAAGATGATGAAGAAATTAGCAGTTAGCATCAAAGCAGAGGAATAAACAGCAATTGCTATAGGAGTTCAGACAATGGAGACACCCTGTGCATCAGGTAAAGTTGGAGTGCACTAAGACAGTTTCACAGAGAAGCTGGCTTGGAAGGATGCTGAGGAATATCTTATGTGTTATCGGAATCCTTAGCAAGCAATCTATCTCTTCAAGCACTATTCAGAGAAAGGTTCAATGGAATATTTTCCTTTTAGGATCTTGAAACCCACTTAGGTTTCTGTGTACTAAAGGAGCTTGGTGTGGTTCAGGGTCATTCACTATCAGAAGGTTCCCAGCTATGTCTTCTGATTGATAATTTTGTTTCTGTTCTCTGCCTGCTGGAAACTGGGAGTTCTGGTTGATTGGAAATGATCAGTAGCATTTAAACCACCTTTTCCATTTTCTGGTCCTGGAGAAAAAAGAATAGAGCTTTGTTCCTGCTCTGAAATACTTTACTAAGTGCCTTCAGTGAATGAGGGGGCCTTTTCTCTGTGCCTTTCCTGATAAACTTCCCTCACTGTACACTAGTAATGAACTCTTTTCTCATTTGTGCAAGGGCCAATGTCTATCACGTACTTCAAGGACAACGAGTCATCAGTAACCTGGGCATAGGAACATGGGGAAAGAAAAAAAAGAATCATATTGTTGAGGGCTTTCTTCTATATTTGTCAATCAACCAATCAACAATTATTCATCAAGTATTCACTATGTGCCAGGTACTAGGTGGAGTTGTAGGATAGAAAGAGATAATCCTTACTAAAATGAAACTTTTATTCTAATGGGGGAGATGACAAGTACATATAAAAATATATAGGGCACAAATAAAAAATCAGTATGTGTGTGTACTATAGTTTAAAAATATGATCATTTAAGAGAGAGAATGGAAAGGTCACCAGGGGAGAAAATCTGAAAATCTTTGAAAGTATATAATAAGATTGGACCCCTCTGGAAGAATCTGACTTATTCAGTCCATCTATCTTCAACTAAGGCAGCAATGGAGCAAACTCCCCACCTTTCTCCGATGGAGATTTCTCTCCCATTGTGGTTGATTGGCAATTCTAAGAGTTTATTCTCCTCTGTGGCCAGGATTCCAGACAACATAGTAATTTCTCAAGTAACTGTGCAAAAAAAGCCACCATGGCCACCTTTCTCATCACCCTGAATCCCTCCAAAAGTGAATGATCAGTTCAATAGATGTCCCAAAAGGTTGCCTTTTAGCCAGATGAGAGATTTGTGTGAAGGGTGAATTGGATAAAGGGGGGAGTATTCCCTATCAATAATTGGGATTTCATTTTCACCCAAACTCCTGTTGAAAATTTAAAGGTCAAATGAAAACAATACATATAATGTACCTGTAGGTGCAGGAGGCATTTGACAAGTCACACCTACCATCTATAATTAGGACAGTCTGCAGTAACACTCCTGCTCCTAACTATTCAAGTGCAGGAGAAAAACACATCTGGGAAATTCTTTGCTGTTTGTGGCTTATGTTTTAAGTATTTCCTCCAAATGCAGTTTCCCTTGCTCAGATTCACATCTATCTTCATTTGGTCCTGTTTCCTGGCCAGCCTGCTGAGGCTGGAGAGAGCTAATCAAGAATTTTCACCCTGCTGAGCCAGTCCAAAGACACAGGGCATATTTTTAGAACAGGCAGCCATGAAGTTGCATTTGGGAAAAGGAACTCTTTCCTCCGATGACATCTAAAGATGTGGGTAAAATAGAATCGTCAGCTATATTCCAGGCAGCTCCATTCAACAAGGAGAGACTATTAACAAACCTCTTGCAGGTAAAATATCAAAGAGAAATGAAAATACCAAGTCGATTAAGTCTTCACAGTTTACCTGGAACCTGGGGTCAAGGAAACTACCCTCTTTGCACAGGAAATAAAAAATTACTTTGACACTGTTGTCCACAGACAAGGATATTATTTACTTTCTTGCCATACATCACTGAGGACATTGGGGATGGGCTGTGACGGGCAGCATAACCAGATCCATGGCATTGGAATCTGCTTCGTAATGGGTTTTCCTGTAGAGTTTACACACACATTGATCTGATAGGACTTGTACACTGAATAGAGGTCATTAACAAGGTTGTTTTCCCCTTATCTGTTCCTTATTTATTGGGTTGTCGCAGTATCTTCATTTCGATCTGTAATTAGTAAAAAGGGCTTGTGATATATTATCTACTAGAGTTCATCAGACAAAGCCCAGCCATTGGGAATATGTCTCTCTCTAAGACCTTTCTCTTTAAACCCACAAGCCCCATAGAACAAATAGGAGGAAAGCCCCCAATCACTTTCTGTCCTGATTAGTTAAGTACATGCTTAGACCATTGCCTCATACAGAGACCAGATGCTGGCAGATTCATTGCCCTGGGGATTTTACAGCAGTGTATAAATAAATCCTATCTAAATGAGTCCAAAACTAATCATCATAAAAATAGTTATGGTATATGCAGGCATTACACACTGTATATTATCTTATGAACTAATGAATTGTGTCCTAAAATGCCAAGAGTTTGCAATAAATGTTGAATAGCAGATGCTTGTCATAAATTCACTTGGAGGCTGGCCTTGATGCCTCCCTTTGGCAGTTGGGAAGGTGGAGCATAACACAATACTGTAGACTTTCCACCTCTCTTATCATGGTTTTTCCTTCAGTGTAGAGAAATTACTCCACCAACAAAATGGTAGAAAGTCTAGTTCTTTTTAGTGGTAGTTTTGCCACCTTAATACTATCCTGAATACTGGGGAATAGAGGATGAATTATTTTTAAAGGGTAGTATTAGGGCAGGCAAGCTAAATGCCAAATCATACTTATTTAAAGAACTTTTTAATGAGAGTCACGGTCCAAGTACTTATTTTTGCTTCTCACTTTTACTTTGACCTGCTTTATTGTTTTTGGATTTATTGTTGTTTTTTGGGTTTATATTTATGTATACAGCTACACATATATAATATACACATGCATACACATACAAATATATATACATACATTCATATGTATGTATATATGTTTGTGTTTATGTAGGTAAATGTATGTATGTGTTTATATTCCCTCTAACTACCCTAATACTGAGAATGGTCTCATGAGTTACAAATATCATCTTTCCACGTAGGAATATAAACAGTTCCATTTTAATGAGTCCCTTATAACTTCTCTTTCCTGCTTACCTTTTCATGTTTCTCTTGTTTCTTCTATTTGAAAGTCAAATTTTCTGTTCAGCTCTGGTCTTTTCAGCAAGAATGCTTGGAAGTCTTCTATTTCATTGAAATTCCGTTTTTTTCCCCTGAACTATTATACTCAGTTTTTCTGGGTAGACAATTCTTGGTTTTAATCCTACCTCCTTTTGCTTCTGTAATATCATATTCCAAGTCCTCTGATCCCTTAATGTAGAAGCTGATAAATCCTGTGTTATCCTGATGGTGTTTCCACAATACTTAAATTGTTTCTTTCTGGTTGCTTGTAATATTTTCTCCTTGACCTGGGAACTCTGGGATTTGGCTACAATATTCCTAAAAGTTTTCCTTTTAGGACCTCTTTCAGGAGGTGATCAGTGGATTCTTTCCACTTTTATTTTACCCTCTGGTTCTAGAATACCAGGGCAGTTTTCCTTGATAATTTCTTGAAAGATGATGTCTAGGGTTTTTTGTTGTTGTTGTTGTTGTTGTTTTTTATCATGGTTTTCAGGTAGACCAAGAATTTTTAAATCATCTCTCCTGGATCTGTTTTCCAGGTTAGCTTTGTTTTTCCAATCAGATATTTCACATTGTCTTCTATTTTTTTTCATTCTTTTGGTTTTGTTTTTATAATTTCTTGGTTTCTCATAAAGTCATTGGCTTCCATTTGTTGCATTCTAATTGTGTGGGACAAAGACAACCCTTGCCCAAATAAAATAAGCAGAGATATCTCCAAGTAGAGAAATGAAGGATTTATTTAATTATTTCTTCTTGCAAGAAGGGCAGTCTCGCTACTAGAGGCAATCTAGTAGCAGAGGCAAAATACAAAATGCAAAGCTTAGTTATATACCCAAAAGACCACCCCTTTTCCCCCCTCCCTTGTTCTGTTCTGTTCCTGTTAATCATGAACTGAGGCATACATTCTTTAACTGCAAAAATTTGCTGGCATTGCAAGTAAAATGTCAGTAATATCAAAAAGCAGAATATACAGGTCTGGATAATATGGAAATAGACAAAATATGACATCGGTATCATAACAGATAAATGTCATCTATATTAATAGAATCAAAATATAGATATAACAGCAGCTACAAGACATCTACTTTGTCAATGCAAATATGAAAGTGGATAATATCTCATGAATAATGGGGATGTTGGGGACTTTTGGATCATGGTGACCCACCAGGAGTTGCACAACAGGATTTCCAATTTTATATTTGTACAGGTCAGATGGTGGTCATGGAAACAAGTCTGGGACATTCGGGCCTGTGGTTAAATTTTGCAGGGTCAGTGCTTTCTCCTCCCACACATTAGCTAAGTTTAGCAAAAACTTCAACTTAAGACTAGGGAAGTAAGGCAAGAGTTCCAGGCTCCCAGCCCAGGTTACTGAGTCTTTAGTAATCTACTATATTTCTATTGATATTTCTGGAAGGTTACCTGAAAAGTTTTCCCTTTTATTCCATTCACAATTTTAAAGGAATTATTTTCTTCAGTGAGCTTTTGAACCTTCTTTTCCTTTTGTCCAGTTCTACTTTTTAAAGCATTCTTCTCCTCATTGGTTTTTTGGACTTCTTTTGCCATTTGGGTTAGTCTATTTTTAAAGGTATTATTTTCTTCAGCAATTTTTGGGTCTTCTTTAGCAAGCTGTTGGCTCATTTTTCGTGATTTTCTTGCATCACTCTTATTTCTCTTCCCAATTTTCCTTTTAATTCTCTTACTTTGTTTTCAAAATCTTTTTTGAGCTCTTCCATGGCCTGAGATCAGTTCATGTTTTTTTGGTGGCTTTGGATGTAGGAGCCTTGACCTTCTTGTCTTTCTCTGGTTGTATGCTTTGATCTTCCTCATCCCCAAGAATGTAAGAAAATACCTCTTCAACAAGAAAGTAACCTTCTGCAGTCTTATTTTTCCCCTTTTTGCTTATTTTTCCATCCAATTACTTGACTTTTGAGCTCTTTGTTAAGTGGAGGGTGTACTGCTCCAAGTTTCAGGGGTTTTGTGCAGTTAATTTCAGAGATATCTCTAGGGACCTGTAAATTCTGAGTTCCTCCAAAGTGGTACGATCAAAGAAGAGGTGTTTACTCCTCCCCTGGTCTGTGCTCTGGTCTGTGAGCAATCACAAGCAATCTTTTCTGCCCTGGAGCTGCAAGGAAGATTCCCTCTCCACAGCCACCACCAGGTCCACCATGCCAGCACTCCTCCTCACCCCAGGACTGTGACCCAGATCAGCCACATGATGCCCCCACCATCTGTAGGCTGAGAGATCCAGAAGCAGCCACGGCTGTGGCAGTGGCTACTGTGACCCTAGGCCTAGGACCAGACCACATTCCTCTCTTACCCAGGTGAGAGAGCTTTCCCACTGACCTTTGAAGCTCTCTTTGGTGTTCATGGCTTAAGAAGTCTGGAAACTGCTGCAGCTGCCGGTGATTCTGTGCCTTGAGGCCTGCTCCAGCCCTGTCTGTACCATCATGGCCCACACTGGGCTGCACTTTGCACCAAGTCCATGTAATAGATCCTTTATGTTGGCCTTTCAGATTATCTAGGGCTGGAAATCTGTTTCACTCTTTCATTTTAGGGCTGCTGCTGCTTTAGAACTTGTTCAGTCATTTTTGACAGGTATTTTGTGGAGTTTCAGGGGAGCTCTCAAGCAGGTCCCTGTTTCTACTCTACCGTCCTGGCTACACCCCCTCCCTCCCCCAAGCATTTCTTAAACACTTACTACATGCCAGGCATTGCACTAAGTGCTGGGCAAAAATTGGTCCCGGTCCTCAAGGAGCTCATATTCTGATGATTAAACAACTATATGATGAGTTGCCTAGAGTCCTATTGCTATTTGTCCTTCCTTTCAAAGAGGACCCATGACATCACCAAGTGAATTGGATTTAAATGAGGCAGAGCTGCCTCCAGAGTCATAGAAATCCAGGGATAAGACAAAAGCCAAGATGGCCTGCAATGGCCCAGGATGCAGGGGATGACCTTGGTGTCTTCCATTTCTGACCAAACTATGAGTGCCTGCTTCAGCCACTTTCATGGCCCTTGAAACAAATTGTTCTCTTCTGCCCATTCCACCAGGGAAAGTCTCCACATGTTTAAGGTAGACGCCTCCCCCCCAACTCACCAACAGATGTGTGCATTGTCAGTTACCTTCAATCTGGCTTAACCTGTCTGAGCCTGCTACTGTTTCTTGGACCCACAGGTGAGAGTTGGGTGACAGGTGTACACCAAAGGTGGCTGAGCAGCCTTGAGAAGAGCTCAGCAAGCCCTGACACCAGACATGCTGATCCTCCCTAAACACTCCAAGTTCAAGACAACAGTGTCAGCCACCTACTTGCTATTCCTCACACAACACTCCTTTTCCTGCTTCTATGGCTTTTCATTGGCTATTTCCCATACCTGGGATGCATTCCCTGCTCTTCCATCTCTTGGTTCCATGAGTCCCATGGAACTTCAGATCCCCCCTTCCACAGGGGCCTTCCCTTCTTCACACTTCCCAGCTGCTGATTCATTGCCCTCTAAGTTTCCCTTCCACCTACTCTGTATTATTTTGTATGCACCTATTCATATACATGTAGTCTCCCTCATTACAATGCAAGTCCTTTGAGGACAAATTAATGTTCTGGCTCTTTCTTTATATCTCAAGTTTAACACCATGTCTGGCACATATTAAATCCTTAAAAATGCTTGTTGACTAACTGATTGATATATTTATTCAGAATCTTAGGACAATTATTTAGATTTTTTAGGAAATTAGTTGAATTCCTGGGGGACAGAACTCATCACAAGGTACTGTCATTATTATTTTCAGGATAGATATTACTGTTTTGTTTGGTTTGCTTTGGTTTTTCCCCTCCACTTACTATTGTGAGATAAAGCAAAATCTTATCAAAACTGGAGACTGAAAGTGTCTAATAGATCTACATTTCCTTTGGGTCTGGGTTTCCCCAAGTTCTGCTATCTCAGCTTGTGTGGCTATTATTTCTGTTCTTCCTTTTCTCGCTGGAATCTGATAGATCGCTAGATACTGAATCAGTCCCATACATCATGGCATGTCCTCTTGCCTCCCAAGTGGAACAAAATAAAAAGAAAAGGGATTCTAGATAACTGAGTACTTTTTCAAATAACAGGTGGTAGGCCCAAGGATATGCTGTCTATGGCAGAGACTTCACCCTAGTGGCAAAATATCATGACTTAGAAAATTTTTTGTGGGGCCCACTTTAGAATCATTTGCCCCTGCAAGATAGAAATAGGCCAGGTAACAGACTGAGAAGGTTAACACCAATCACAGGATGAGATTTAGAGCCATATGGGCTCTCAGAGATCATCTGATAAATACCCATTATTTTACAGATAAAGAAACTGGGGCCTAGAGAGGTGAAGTAAATTGTCCTACAAAATATATGCTCTTTGAGGGCAAAGATTGTTTTGATTCTGTGCTGAAGGCCTGGCACAGGGTGCCACTTACTAAAAGTCTGTTGACTGAGCGCCCAAGTTTACACAGTGAATGACAAAGCCAAAAAGTGAAGTTAGGACCTCACACTTCAAATGCAATGTTCTTTCCTCTACAGCATGTTGCCTGTTGGAGGAAGTAATTCTTATGGAGCAGTTAGTGTCTAGTCGTTTTTTCAGTCATGTCTGACTCTTCATGATCCTTTTTGGGAATTTCTTGGCAAAGATACTGGAGTGGTTTGTTATTTCATTCTCCAGCTCATTTTACAGATGGGAATACTCAGGCAAATGGGATTAAGTGACTTGCCCAGGGTCACGCAGCTGGTAAATATCTGAGACCAGATTGGAACTCAGGAAGATGAGTCTTCCTGACTCCAGACCTGGAACCCTATCCACTGTACCATTGTAGATGCCCTCTTACAGAGCAGATTCTCAGACTAATCTAAGAACCAAAATACAGTACTGGACTTAGAGTTAGAAGTCCTGGGTTTGAAGCAGCCTCACTAACTGTGTGTTTATCAGAGAGTTTAGTAACATCCCTGTCTCTTAATCTGTAAAATAATGGCATTTGCCATACCTACCCCCAAAGTGTTGTTGTGAAGAAAGGGCTTTGTAAACTCTGAAAGTGCTACACAAACATGAGTTGTTCTTAACGTTGGGAAGTAACTCCAGAGATGATTGTACTGGGGAGAAAATAATAATTGGGAAGCAAAAAAAGAAAAATGGCATCTTGTTTTTATATATCAAGCAGCTAGGTGGTACTATGGAAGGAATACCTGGCCTGGAGTCAGGAAGACCTAAATTCAACTTCAGCCTTAGACACTCACCCTGGGCAACCCTGGGCAAGTCACTTAACCTTTGCTTGCCTCGGTTTCCTCATTTGTAAATGGGAATGACAATAGTACCTACCTCCAAGTATTGAGAGGGTAAATAAGATATTTGTAAAGCATTTAGCCCCGAGACTGACATATTTTAGATACTATCTAAATGTTAGCAATCATTATTATTATTATTGAGATCTGGGAAAAAATAATACAAAGTCTGAGTGAGGGAGTGTCAGAAAGAGCAAGATTTTGAAGCTGCCTAAACACACTTTTAAAAAACATTTATTCAGTAAATTTTAAGCTTGCCTAGCAGCAAGGGAGAGGTTTTATGGCCTTTATTCAGTGCTCTGCTAGGATATCTATGGAGGAGCTCAACTAGTTTTAGGATAAATGTTCCTTCAGATTAGATGCTGTAGGAAGAAGCTGCCCTGGTATTATCAAAAGGCTGCTTAAATATTCCAATCATTGAGGTTCTTTTAAAAAATAATGCATTTCATTTCAACCATAAGAGGCAGGCACAAGAGAAAAATCTCTAGCCTCCTCTCAGATCATCTTTTATTAAGCAAAACTGGTATTCTTTTACATTGCTGTTTTTCCCCTTCATTTAGTGACAACTGATGTGTCCTAACTTGTGTGTTTCCAACTTCTCTATTTCTATCCTAATGTTATCTGAGTTGGTGTTGATAATCGATCCACCAAAACATAAGGAATAAGACAAGTAGAGACACACAGCTGTCTCCTTAATTATTTTCCCCAAAATATAATGTTGTCATTTATGGTTGGTTTTCTGATGCAATTCCAGAGCTTGCATTATTCGGGCAGAAAAAGGAAGAAAACTGGGAGGTAAAGGGGCAAGTATATCTTCAACTTTTGCCCAGTGGCCTAACATGTTTGTGAATGATTGGAATAATGAGGCAAACAAGAAAGAAAAAAACAACACAGCTAATGATGAGCAAGTGAGATACATCTAGTCAGTAAACTGTCAGAGATGATTTTAATGTAACTGGATAAAATGATATTGAAAAATCACCATGTGGCCAATATTGCCCCAGTGGATCATGCATCAAAACAGAAAAGATATGAAGCTTCAGAAAGATATTGTCTTCATCTTTTTTCCAAAACATCTCTTACTACTATCACTAAACAATCTGTCCTCCTTTGAGGTTCACAGCATCGACATTTTCCACCCAATTCAGTTTGAGTAGCTGCTGTTCTACCGTCTTCCAGGTCATTATCCCTCCTTATTCAAGGAAGTTAGTAAATGGCTCACTGTACTCTTGTCTTCCCCAATTCCTGTTCTTATGCTAGCTGACTTCAACATCCAAGTAAAGGCTGCTTCAAGCTCTCTAACCTCCCTATTCTTCAATCTCCTTAAATCCCATGACCTCAGCCTCAAGAATCTCACCATTACCTGCAAGTAGTATAATTCCTCAATCAAAAACTCTGACATCTTTCTATATGACCATAATCACCTGTCATTACATCTGTACCCATGCTTCACTGCCCCTTCCCCAATCTATAATTTGTTCTCTTCAACTTTCAATTGCTTCCCCCTTCATTCAGTATGTTCTAAAACTCTTTGCTGAGCTTTCTTGTCTTTTCTCTCTGTACAAGGGGCTCTTAAGTTGGGTTGCTTAAACTTGATTTTTTTTAATATACATATTGATTACTGATTTTCAGCATAACTGATTTCCTTCATAATCCTATGTATTTTATGTTATTCAGTTAAAAGCATTATTCTAAGAAGGAATTTACAGGTTTCACCAGACTACCAAAGGGATCTAGGATACAAAAACTATTAAGAACCCCTGTGCTACATTCTCTTGGTGAATTCATCAGCTCCTGCGTATTGATTTGTATTTATATCAATAACTTTATATAACATTTTATAGTTTATAAAGTGCTTTATAAATATAGACTTTTCTAATGAATTGAACTTATTCACCTACTCATTTTTAAGCTTTACTGATACCTTTTCTTTTTTACAACACAACTGTAGCTCCCCATCACCCCATTGAGATGAGAAAGACATGTTTCCTCTTCAGTTGCCAAGACCCACGTTGGTCATTGCAATTAATCAGTTAGACTATCTCCTAATATTATCTTCATTAACATTGTTATTATCATTATATATAATAGGTTTAAAACTGGAGAACCTTAAGAGTCTTCTAATCCAAACCCACTTTTTCAGAGATAATGAAATTGGGACTTAAAGCAATGAGGTAATTTCCCAAAGGTTGCACAGATATTAAGCAGAAGAGCAAGGATTTGAACCCAGGTTCTCTGCCTCCAAATCTAGCACTCTTTCCAACAGGTCACTCAGTTATTGTTCTTCTAGTTCTGTTTGGTTCAGACTGAATCATTTCCTACAAATCTTACAATGATTCTCTCATTGCCAAACGTAGCACCAATGCAATATTTACAGTACTTATAATCATGATAAAGACTGTGACTATAAATTTCACATGACGTTTGATTGAAAAATGTAACAGATTCTCCAGGTAGAGGACAGAATTAAAGCATTTATTTAGACACTAGAAAACTAAATCCCAAAACCAGTAAGCCAATTCCATCATAGTACCAAAGATATTCAGAAGCCATAATAACATTGAGAGTCACAGCATCCTTCGGCCTTCCCACAAACCAATACAAGATCAATATTTACTCACAACCCTCTCTCTCTCTCCTTTGCTAAGCACCTCTCTTTCCCACAGTCTCTCTGGCTCTCACCCCCTCTTTCTGTGGGCTCTGCTTCCCTTTAGCAAACTCCTCCCACTCCAGGCTCCATGTGACTATATTTAGCCTATTAGGAGGCAGAGTTTATCTTCACAGGAGGGAAGCTTCCTGTGGGCTCTGCTCCACCCGCTAGCAAATTCCTGTCCTCATAGGCTCTATGTGATTACTATTAGGGGGGGCAAAGTTTACTTTTAAAGCAGAGGAGGTCTTCAAACTCCCCTAGAACTATTAAGGGGTAGGGAAGATCTTCAAATTCCCATTCCCGTTACAATTCCTCATGTTGGGCATCACTTACAATGCAACAGTATGACACTGCATTCATTTCACAGAATTCGTTTAGTCACTCCACAGCTGAGAGACAGAAATTTTGGTTTGGGTTTTCAACTACTATGAAATACGCTACAAATATTTTAGTATCTAGGTCACCTACATATTTATGTGCTAGAAACTGTTAATATTTCATGGTGCCAATTCAGAGGATGATACTGTTCTTCTAGGATTTCTCATCAGCCAACTCACTCTAACATCAAGATTAGTTAGAGGGTTGATTTCTCTGAACCAATTCCTTAGATTTTAAAGTACGTGAGAATGGAGGCAATCACTGTCTAAATATTTTTTTTTATTTTATTAAATTTTTTTTTGAGTTACATATTTTCTCCCTGTCTTTCCCCCGCCCACCACCCCAAAACAGCCATCCCAGTGTTTCCCCCCTCCCCCAGTCTATTGTCTCCTATGTCACTTTTTG
>JAQQSU010004265.1:0-14129 GCA_028627135.1 Pseudochirops cupreus
CTTCATGTTTCTTGGAAGCTTTTGGGGTGGGTGTTCTGACTGTGTTGTCTTCCTCCCTTTCCCTGCTTTGTTCCTTCTGTTCCCCAAAGAAGGAATCTAGGGTTTGTTGCTGTTCTTACTTTGCTTCCTATGCTTATACATGGTCGCCATTCAATGGTTTTTTTTTTGTTTTATTTGTTTTTTAGTTCTGTGGGACCCTGCTTCCAGAGGGAACAGCTCTGTCCCAAATTGCTGGGATTTTCCCAGCTGCCGGGGCTTTTAGGAGGCTGCTGGGTCCCTCCCCCGCTCTGGCTCACTGAAAAACAAACAAACAAACAAAAAAAACCAAAAAAAAAATCCCAGGATCCCTGCCCAAGACCATGATCCGGATCCAGGCTGCTCAATGCGAGAGCACTTGGCCTCTGAAGGATCGCTTTTCCCCCCTGCTGTCTGCAGGCCGGGAGCTCTGAAGTGGCAATGTGGAGGCAGGTGCAGAACCTCTACTTTCTGCTTCTTTGCCCTGGAGGAGGCTTGGCCAGACCTGCTTTTCTTCCCTGGTTTTTAGCCAAGTTCCACAAACCTGAGTCCTTTTTTCTTAGGGCTGGATAATTCTGGATCCTGCCATAGCTGTTGCAGATCCTCTGTCCTGAAGCTCCAGCCACAGCAGGGCTTGGCTTGTCCAGCTGCCCCCGGGGCAAAAACCCGACAACTTCAATTTAAAGGCAAACACAAGAGAAAAAACCAAAACATATGTTTGAACCCATGGCTCTGGTCTGAACAATGAAAGGCACCAAACATTTGTGACCTACTTGAGAATCTCATGCTGCAGATTTCAAGAATACTTTTCCCCTCTCAGAAGGCACTCAGTTCTACAAGCAGAGGGAGAGCAGTCCATTCCACTTTGAAGTTGTGGCCTTGCCTGTTTCAATTCCAATAGGCTTCCTCTTTCAGCATAAGCTCCTCACTTCTAAACTCGCCACCACACTGCTAACTCAAGTCTTGGCTTGAGTTAGCTCACTCAGTTAGTCACTCAGCCTCCTCTCCTCTCTGATTGGAAGACTGGAGGGTGAAGCTCTAAACTCCTCCTATTACATTCCTTTATAGAGGGCAGAACATGAACTTTTCAGCTTACTCCACTCTGTTTCTGATACTCCGCATGGTTTCAATTCCATGGAAAAGATGACCCTGCTCTGGATATCCCAGATGTCCTGTTTCCCAATCTCACCCCACCCTGGTGTCCTGTCTCCTTTTCTGCATTGTCTCCTCCTTTAGATTATAAGTTCTTTGAGGGAAGGGACTTTTTAATAATCATATCCACAACACTTAGCACAGTGCCTAGCACATGGTAGATATTTAGTAAATAGTAACTGAATTGCATTGGGCTGGACTGAAGTTAATAAAGGGATGATAACTACAATAGCCACTATTATTATCCCCCAAAAGCAAATGTAGATGCCCATATTTTTATCCTTTAAAAATATTAATAAGAATGATCTACAAACATATTAGAAGGCATCCTTACAGAAAATGTGAGATAGGAAAAGGTCAGCTTCAAAATCAATATTACATAGGAAATAATTTCAGTAAAGTTAAATAATTCATTAAAATGTATAGATAATAAAAAAGCCTGTTGTGCTTTTGCCTGTTGGCTATTAAAAATTGTCTTTGTGATCAAAACACAGATTTAAAGTTTTTTTTCAACAAGGACTTTCTTATGCATATGATAGGATTATAAAGATTCTTTGTGAAATGTAATCACAAAGATACGTCACCATTCGATGCTTCCCACCATAACCTCCCCCCCGCCCCCATTCATTAATGTCAAGCAAGGCATAAGATTGGGACATATATGTTTGCCAAAAACATTCAATACTGTTACAGTGGGTGTCTTTTGCAACGTTCAAATAAAAGAGAAACTTCATATAAGTGGCCAAGTCCTCTTGATGCTCCCATTTGTGAATGAAGTGGCATTGAATACAGGAGGCTACAAAACAGGACTCGGCATGCTTAGTGATATCCATGACTCAAAGGCCCTAACATAAAAACTAAATGGATGATAAATGCCAATTATCAGTACTCTGGCATGCAGTGATCAGTCTTTTGCTCGGGGAAGAAATGCGTAGAAGCCTTGTCACTTAGGTAAAAGATCATCTTGCCTCTGAACCCCATACCTGTGTGAACGCAGGCAAATTCCTTAACTCTTCTTGGGTCTTTCTTCTGGAAAAGGATGGGCTTGGTAGATGATACAATCTTTTAGGTCCCTTTCATGTGCATATTTATTATGAAGTTCTCCATAACCTGTTTGCTATTTTTTATCTTTTTAAACTTCTTACCTTTTATTTCCCTACATACATTCTAACATTCTATTTGCTGACATTTGTCACACATAGCATTCCAACCCCATGCTTTCTTTTCCTTCCTCCCTTTCTTCCTCTCTTCCTATGTTTCTGTCTCTTTCTTTCTTTCTTTTCTCCCTTCCTTCTTTTCCTCCTTCCTTCCTTCCTTTTTTCCTTCTCTTCTTTCTTTCCCTTTATTTCTTTCCCACCTTCACAAAAACAAACAAACAAAAAAAACCTGCTACTGCCTTCCCTCTGAGATTACTTCCCATTTGCCCTGTAAGTATCTTATATGTACATTGTTGTTTCCATATTGTCTACCCCATTAAAATGTGATCTCCTTTAGGGCAGGATCAGTGTATTTGCATTTCCTAGTATCCCTGGTATTTATTACAATGCCTGGAACATATTAAATGCTTAATAGATGCTTTTTTTTTTTAACTGACTGTCAAGTACATTTGCCTAGGAGAGGTAATGAAGATAGACTGACAATTAATTGGTCTCAGAACTAAATAGGTGATACAGAGCAAAGCAAATGGCATTGTTAAAATTGCACAGTGCCTTTTCATAATCCTAAATTGTTCCTCAATGCAAAATCCCATCATTTAAATATGCTTGAGAGCCTTGGTATGACCCCGTCTCTGAAGAATCAAAGTTGTCTGCATGTAATGGTAGGCAAGAGTAGACTGCAACATGTTTGCATTGATGGTCTATGCAGAAGATGTAGCATTATGAGTGTCATCTGAGAAGGTGTGCATATCTGCAAAAGAGGTGAGCTGCTAATAGGGTAGGAATACAACCCAATGGTTGGACAACCCAAGTGCTATACTGGTAAACATAAAAAAATAAATAAATAAAGCCTTGGGCAAGGTTCTTAACCAGGGATCCATAAAAATAAATATTTGTTTAATATTCTGAAAATGATTTCAATATGCTTTTATAGTCTTGTGCATTTAAAAACATTATTCTGAGAAAGGGCTCCATAGATTTCACCAGGATGTTATGGGGAAGGTCTCATCTGTGTAATATGTGTTGGGCAATGGACAAGAAATAGCTAGTTTGAGACAGTGTATATAGGTGACGATGGTCTGAGATGGGGGGAATGTTTGTATTTATGAGATCAGAAACTAAATGAATTATGGAAGTATTGTCGTATGAACCTGGAAATAAACCTCTCCCTTTTCCTCAGTGTTCTCTTCTAAATAGACCAGAACAACACTAACTACAAAAAACCCATGTCATATGAGCATAAGAAGAGGTAAAACCATCTATGACAATTATAAAATAGTTTTATCTGTATAGGAAGTTCTCTACATTAAAAAAAAACAAAAAGCAAAAAAAACCCAAACCCAACCTGTTGTATATATAAGCGATAGAAATGAGTAATCATTTACTTCTGTATCTCTTACATTTCCAACTGCCCCTGCTTAGACACCCAGCAAAGCGAGAAGAGACCTTCCCATCTGACCCCTACATATGCTGATATTTACAGAGCAAACACAACACTATGCATGCCTACCAGCATGATCTGTACTCCCCACTCTACCTATCACTACTAGAATCACACCTGCACCCACTGACTCCCTCTGCGGCAGTACCCCAGCAGCAGCTCAGAGGCCAAATATTCCATGTACCCAGCCTAATAAAAGGGGAGACAGTATTTCTGCCCCCTTTTGTGGGGAGCAGGTCTGGTCTGCAATGTTAATGTAACAAGGAGGAGAAAGGGTTGTTACATGCTCCAGCCTCCTGTTGGAACTGAGAATAACCTCAAGCCATGTGGCCCTGGTACTCCTAGCCAGGATTCGTTGGGCATTTTTCATATAATCAATGCTACAAAAGACCAGTAATGCTGGAACCACATTAAAACTATTTGATTTAGTTTTGTCCAGATCTGTCATTTCCTGTATGTAGGGAATGAGATATTCTCTCTACCAATGTAAATAGAAAACAGTTTGTAACCTAGAGAGACACTGAGAGAATGAGTGACTTGTCCAGGGTCACAGAGTCAGGAGTGAATAGAGAGACTCAAACCCAGGTCTTCCAAACTGTGAGGGCCTCACTCTTGTCTAATCCACTATTTTTTTCATTTATGCTAGCTCAGTTATAACATGGGTTAAACAGGCTTTAGAGAACTAGTTGACTTGGAGAACTAGAGAACTAATTCAATTTCATAAGTTAGATGTTATATCAAACAGATTTTCCTAAGCCATATTCGGTCCAATTTTCTGATGCAGGAATCAAAGTTCAGGCTGCCATCAATCATATGGTATGGTGAAGACAGGGTTAAATTTGGAATCAGAGGACCTGCATGACCTTGGTAAAGTCACCTCCCTGGGCTTCCACATCTTTATCAGTGAATTGAGGGAACTGAACAAGATGGGCTTTAATGCTCTTTTCAGCTTGCAAACTGTAATATTCTATGATAAACTCACTGTAGATTTTCATGGAAGTAGAATAATTTGAGTGCACTTCTCTTCCTCAGAGAGTTTTCTCTTTGCCTTATGCTATGCAGAGTCTGAAAAGAAAAACTGGGCTGATAACAATGTATTTCTTTTGGATTCCACAGTAAAATGATTGAACATAAATGAATGATCTTCCTGATAAGGCAAGGATTTTCTTGGATGAAATAATGAATCACTATCTTCATGTTGTGAATTTCTGCCAAATTTTCCCCAAAGACATACAGAATGAGAGGCAGACCCAAAATGATTAAGGTTCTTTCTACATACATGAATTGAAATGAAATATTGAGGGCATTTTGCCTATGTAGCTTTAATAGACACACCTACTTTTAGTCTCCAGGTAGGGCATTTTAGATAAGCTTTTTTTGTGTTCTACTGTTCTCTGGATCATTGCCCATTTTCTTCATGGTGTATAGGCTTTGCGTAGAGCTGCACTTTGTTCATAGCGGGTTCTTACTAAATGTTTGTTGAATTGAATTAGCCCAGACCACTTAAGGAATTAATAACCAAGGCAATGTTAAAAACAAAAGGAGTAATGATACAAATGAGGCCCATCACATTAGAAAACCAAAATGAAAAACACACTAAACACTTCACAATTTAATTAGGAAAAAGTTCCAAGTTCAGGATGTGCTGGAGCCATTTCACATTAGCCCTGTAGACTACACATTGAAAAAAAGAGGTGATTACAAGCAATGTGACCTTGGCTGGGGTGGGGGCTGGGGAAGAGGCAGGGCATTCTCTTGCTCTGTTCTGTTTGGGCCATAACTCTGCCTGCAAGGACTTCCCTCTCCTCAGGGACTGATTGCTGGAACAAAACTTTCCCCAAGTTACTGGCAGGGCTTTTCCTTCAACCTCAACCTTGCAAAATATAGAACTTATTCCTTTGGTGTATCTAATAATAATGATATGGCATTGATTTAGGGCCATTTGCCATAAAGCATCTCAAAACATTCTACAAAGGAATATACAATCCATGCGCCACAAATTGGCAGCTCATGCTTCTGTGCTCTTCTCATTGACTTTTAAGCCTTACACTCTATATCAGGTAAGGATCACTTTTTTCTCTTGAAGCATCCTTGCAAAAATGTTTGAGGGTTATATATATTTAGAAAGAATCATCTTTCTTTTCTATAGCCTCTTTCATACAAATTGTATATCCTCCAAACATGTTATAGACTTATGTAATGTAGGACAGCGAGAGGAATAAATTAGAGAAAACTCAAGAGAAGACAAGTTTCCAATCCCCTCTGAAGTGTATATAGCACCCATCAATGAAGCACCTATATGCTTTGCATTATTATTACATACTGTCTCTTTCAAGCCACTTTATTAGGCACTTATTTCTCACGGAATATCTTGTAGGACAGGCCAATATTCTCATCAATCCTACTTTATCAATGGAGTAGATGAGGCAACTTGAGGTTATACAAGGTCACGCAGCAAATCCAGCAGATAAACTAAGATTAGGACTCAAATCCTTCAGGGACTGTGTGATCTAGATGGGAAAATAGCCACCTATGTACTTCCTCAAAGAGATTTCTTGTCCAATAAAATAATACACCAATATACTGTTACACCAGCTACTAGTCTCTTGCTCCCCAAAATATCGAATATTAAGTTATATATAATTATATATTAATGTGGAAATAGTAGCATGGTTTAATGAATGGAGAGCCAATTTTGGAGCCAGGAAGAACTGTTTTCTTTTTCTTTTTCTTTTTTTTTGGAGGGGGAAGGCTGGGCAAGTCACACAGTTAGTAAGTGTTAAGTATGTGAGGCTCGATTTGAACCCAGGTCCTCCTGACTCCAGGGCCGGTGCTCTATTCACTGTGCCACCTAGCCATCCCAAGAACTATTTTCAAGTCCTATTTCTGACACACTTTGATCCCAGATGACACATCTAACTTCACGGAATGTTAGGCGACTCTGACTTTAAGTTACAGAGAAGATACCACTTTGCACTTTTTGAATGGGCTTCCTCACCAGGGAGTTCTCTGTATCAGGGAAATCACAGGTCACTCCCTTTTCCTCTTCAATATATATGTATGTGGTGTCTCCCCTCATACAATGAACTCAATCAATCAATATGTATTTATTTAGAACCTGGCATCAAAAAGACTCCTCTTCCTGAGTTCAAATACAACCTCAAACACTTATCAGCTGTGTGACCCTGAGCAAGTCACTTAATCCTGTTTGCCTCACTTTCCCCATCTGTAAAATGAGCTTGAGAAGCAAATGGCAAGCCACTTCAGTAGCTTTGCCAAGAAAACCCAAGATAGAGTCACAAAGAGTCAGATATGACTGAAAAACAGCTGAATGACAACAAAACAACAAAAATGCTCAGTATCAAGCACCCTGCTTGATGCATAGAAAGTGCTTACCAAAATAAGGGAAAGCATGTAGATTGTTTGTCTTTCTATCTTTCTAATTGTTGCTTGGTCTTTGTCTAGCTATATGTAAATAACCTTGAAAATTATAATATGTAAAGATGTAAACATTGCCCCCAAAGGTGCCACTATGGCTATACCCTTCTAAGGTGGCAAGACTTCTAGGAAGTACCACCTTCTCTAGTGTGCCCGGTCCATTCCTACCACCCTCTCAAGTCCTTTATGAAACTCCTTTGTCCTTTACAATTCATCGGATTCCACACTAAATGCAGATTGTTCTCCGTCTTAGGTGCTTTGTTGAGTTGATTTGACTGCTTGAGTGTCATACCCATTATGGGAGCCTATTCTTTGAAACAAAAGCTTCCTGCTGTATCCAGAAGAATACTATTGGATTTAAAGTCAAGAGATCTGAGTTTAGCCTCATTTTTGACCTTTAACCAACTAAGGACACAGGTAAATCACAGAATTCTAGACAGAGCTGGGAGACATTGTGGAAGTCTTCTGGTTTAACTTATTTATTTTATAGATGACGAACCTGAGGTCCAGAAATGTCAAGGTACTAGCCCAGTGTCACACAGCTTGTAAAGGCTGTAAAAAAAATCCGTCATCTCTGATTTGGCCGTCTTTCCTTAATCATGCTTAATTTTTCTGAGTCTCAGTTTTTACATCTGTTAAATGAAGAGGTAACACTTGCTCCATTTACCTTTCAGACTTGTTACTTAGAATCAAAGGGTGATCTCTGTAAAGCTATTTAAAGTCTAATTCAGCAAATATCCATTAAGTGTTTAAAGATAATGGGGATTCAAAGACAAAAATGGGAACAGACTCTCCCTTTAAGGAGCTCACCTTCTACTGGAAAAACCTTCCAGTTTTGTAAATTGTCAGCGATTAGTTTTGAATGACACTTAGCCCACTGTAATAGAAACAGTACAGCCTTGGGAGCTGCAGACCTGCACTTGGGTGTTAGTTCTGATACACGTTAGGTGATGCTGGTCCAGTCACTTAACTTTTTTGGAGACTCTATCTCCTCATGTGACACTACTTGCTACTAGACTCAGAGGATTATGTGAGGCTGACATTCTACAAACTTCAAAGAACTAGATAAATATTAGTTATTATTAAAATAACCAGGGGCAGCTAGGTGGCACAGTGAATAGAGCACCTGCCCTAGAGTCAGGAGGACCTGAGTTCAAATCCAGCCTCAGACACTTAACACTTATTAGCCGTGTGACCTTAGGCAAGTCACTTAACCCCAATTAACCTGCCTCTTCCCCCTCCAAAAAGAAATAAAAGAAAAGAAGGAAACAATCATTTATTAAATGCTTAGCATGTGTCAAGCACTGTACAAAGAGATTTACAAGCATTATCTCATTTGAGTCCTCGAAACAAGTCTATGAGGTCAGTGCTATTATGATTCCCATTTTACAGATGGGTAAACTGAGACAGGGGTGAAGTGACTTGCTCAGCATGACATATCTAGTGAATGTCTGAGGCTGAATTTGAACTCAGGTCTTTTGAAATTCAGGCCAAGCACTATTTACTTTGCCACCTAGCTGCCCAGAACTTTATAGTAATCATAACTTTAATTATAGCTAATATTCATACAGCCCTCACTATGTGCCAGACACTGGGCTAAGCACTTTATAATTTTTGTCTCTTCAGAACCACCCTGGGAGTTAGGTGCCATGATTATCACCATCTTACAGATGAGGAAACCAAGGCAAAAAAAAAATGAAAGAGTCTGGAATCGAACTCAGTTCTTTTCTAACTACAGATCTGGTGCCCTGTATGCTGTGCCACCGGGTTACCTAGAAGTTTATAATAATTGAATATGTATATATAAACACAAACTTCAAACATACAAATGCATGTATATACACACATATCAATATATTTACATAGGTGTGTATATACACACTCAAATATACATTCCACTTGTAGCAAGACCAGCTGGAAATATACAGGCTGCCATTCCTTGGTTATTTGTAAAGCCAGCACACTGATATGCATAGTACATATGCTTAATTTCTGGCCAGGGAATAATCTTTATAACTCAGCCGCCCCTAAATTCAGCTGTCACCTGGTCTTCTCCAGAGCACTATAACATAGAAAGTAGCCTGCACAGCAGGAATTGCCGTAAGTGACAGTCAAGAATTTGGACAGAAAACTGTGACGTGTCTGGGAGTGATACCCAAAGCTAATTCTTTATCTTCCTATTCCTGAATGGTATCAGCTAATTCCACATTCTACTATGGGAAAGTTTGATCACCAAGGAAGATCTGGATTTGGTTTGCTTTAAATCATTATTATATTTTTTTGGAGTGGGGAAGGCATGGCAATTGGGGTTAAATGACTTGCCCTAGGTCACACAGCTAGTAAATGTTAAGTGTCTGAGGTCAAATTTGAACTCGGGTCCTCCTGACTCCAGGGTTGGTGCTCTGCACCACCTAGCTTCCCCAAATCAGTGTTATGTTAAAGAGACAAGTTATTTCATGAGCTTTTCCAAAAAGAAATGTTAGCAACAAAATAGAAGAAACTCTCCTGTTTTTTTTCTCTTCTTCCACCCCTGGATTGGATTTATTCTGATATGGCTCATTCATTCATGTCTGCAGTCGATAGGCATTTAATAAGTACTTCTAAGTACAGGGCACTTTGTAAAGAGCTGGTGATATAGAGATTAAAATGGAAGTTCCCCATTCTTAAGGCTCTTCTACTGGTTTTGAGATCCATAAGTTTGAGGAACCACTGGGATCTCTGGGTCTGTTGGTAGCAGAAGCTACAGGCTTAGAGTTCAGAAAAGACATTAGAACTAAATATATATATATATATATATATATATATATATATATATATATACACACATATATATATATACATATATATAGAGAGAGAGAGAGAGAGAGAGAGACAGAGAGACAGAGAGACAGAGGGAGACAGAGAGAGACAGAGAGACAGAGAGACAGAAGAGAGACAGAGAGAGAGAGAGACAGAGAGACAGAAAGAGAGAGACAGGGAGACAGAGAGAAAGAGACAGAGAGACAGACAGAGAGACAGAGAGACAGACAGAGAGACAGAGAGACAGAGAGAGAGTTGCAAATCATTTGCATAGGTGTTATAGTAGAATGATGAGAATGAATGAGACTTCTGGGAATAAAAAAAATCTACAAATACTCCCTTCACTCCAGAAGTCGACCTTATATGGGGCCTTGACAGTTCTTCCATGGTTATTATTGTGATAACTAGCATTAATACACCATTGCAAAGTATGCAATATGAAATATGCTTTACCAATGTTACCTCATTTGGAATTTACAGTAACCCTCTGAAGTAGATGTTATTATTGTCCACATATACAGATAAGAAAAGGAAGGTGAGAAGAAACTAGGTTAGTGGTTCTCAATCTTCCTAATGACGCAACCCTTTAATACTCATATGTGGGAGTATCTGCATGTGGGTGGATCCGCCCGGAGACAGATAGAAGAGTGGTGTCTTGGTTCCTAAGACCATCAGAAATATGTGTTTTCTGATGGTCTTAGGCAACCCCTGTGACCCCTGTGAAAGGGTCGTTTGACCTCAAAGGGGTAGCGACCCCCAGGTTGAGAACCACTGAGCTAGGTGATTTGTGCAAGGTCATAAAGCTAGGAAATGGTTGATATAGGATTTGAAGTGAAAGGTTTTCTGTTTCCAAGTATAACACTGTCTACTCTCTGACCTAGGTTGCCATCTTCATTCCCACAGTGAGTCTGGAAAAGACCTACGATTTTCTCAGTTTGTGAATCTATGGACAACAACCCATACCTTTGGTTCCATCCATGGAGCTACTAGCTCTGAATAGAGATAGAATTGAACTAGGCCAAGGCATCCATCTTGCCTACTGGTAGCAAATTCAGTTCAAGTGTTCCATTTGGCTCAGTCAAATCATGTGGTGGTGCTAAAGAGGCAGTATAAGTCTGGCTGACAGAGAGCAGAAAGTTTGCAGATTCAATGTGGTAAAGAAGAATTCCCCCCCACTCCAGCTGGCTCCAGGAAATACCCTTCCTTCCACCAACTAACTGAAGTCGGATTAATAGAGCTGTGGCTTCTTGACATCCAAGTCAATAACAGAAAGACATGGTTGAGTGACAGCTAAACAATAGCAAAAGAATGAGTTTCCATAAATACTTATTTATTTATGAATGGCATGTGGGATGTGGAATAAATAACCCTCAAATCTTGTTTCTTTTTGAAGTTTGGATAACGTCACTGTAGGTTAAATAACTGTCGTGAAAGTGTTATTTTTCCTATTTTTAATAGAGCTTGAAAGGCTGAAAGGTATGTTTCCCTTTAATGGATAGATGTTTCCAGATGTTTTTATTTCTCTATAAAATTCTCAAGTTTAAAAGAACACATAAGAAATCAAAATTCTATTTAAAAAATAATAGGTGTGTGTTGGAATGTAGAAGGACTCAGAAAGACGGTGATTCTGCGATCTGACTTCTGTTTCTTTAAAGCTCATCCTAATTTAAGTTCGCTTCTATTTATTGTGCCTCAGTTTCCTTTCTATTGCTTCTTGTTATTGATTTTCATCACACTCCCAATTGTTTTACTGAAATATTTTTTAAAATACCCACTGATTTGTAACAATTCTTAGGCTGTACATTATTTCTCACTCTATCTTTATCACCTTCTGCCCTCCAAATTGTTCTCATCAAGGCTTGCTCTCATTTTCTCCCACAAGTTTGTCCTTCCAATTCCTTTGCCCTTTCATTTTATCTGTATCTCTCTCTTTTGCTCTATTTTTATAACAATCCTGCTGACTTTTTTCTCCTTTCATACTGTAGTTGCAGCTCTTCTGATTGTCTCTAAAGTTTGCCATAGTTAAAAAAAAACATTTTTTTCTTTACACTTTAAATGTTTGTATTCATTTCTCATGGATCAAAACTCATTTACCCTCCTAGTCTTTCCATCCTAAGATAGTATTATCTAGTCCAAGCTTGATTTGGATTCAAATCCTGCCTCAGAAAGAAATGAACTGTGTGATTTTGATCAAGCAGTTTAATCCATTGGAACCTGTTTGTTAATAAGGAAAATGGAAATGTTGGTAGGTGGTTTTGTGTTGTGAGGATCAAGGGACTTAATTCACGTAAGAAACCTTTGTAAGGCATTAAAAATAATTAATAGATGTGAACTGTTATTATCTCTATATTCCTAGGAATTAATTGTTTTTAAGTTTGAAGAGTTTAAAATTCACACTCTTTTCCCCCATGCAAATCGCAAAACCATTACAAAATGAAACTCTGGGGTTTCCCCCAAGTAGTCTCAGTCTACAGATACATTTTAAAAAGATACTGTTTGAAGCCAAAGAGAAAAGGAAATTGGGACACTTTGTATAACATTTTATTTTGAGGGGAAAAAAAAGAAGTACAATGATTTGGTCAGTCATGTACACAGACCTTTCACACAAATCTATGACTAAGGAGAGGTATGGCATTCTACATCACCCTGCCCTACTTCAAGCATCAGATGTCAATGATTTGGGCATCACATTTCTGTGTTACAGAGCATCCACAGGGACTTCTTAACCTGTCACACTAAATATGTAGTGAGTTTCCTGTCACTGAACACCATGAATTGATAATGCTAAAGAAGGTGAGGGAGGGTTCAATCATATGGCTTCTTATAACTCCAGGATTCTAGAATTCTGGGATTCCAAAAAGAGGACAGCTAACACAATGAAAGGGAATAACTAGAATTTCAGTTATGTCTGTTTCAACCATAGGAATAAGTTATACTGCCAACCATTTGTAGGAGAACTAAAAAGAAAAATCACTTCAATCTCCAACTATTAATAGATTTACAGTTGTGGCAGACAATTAAAATTTAGATTGTTTACTACTACCCCCCCCCCATTTTCAAATAGAAAATGACTACAATGTGGGCATAGTTTCTCTCAATTAAAATAATGAATATAAAATACTTTGTAAAGTTTAAACTACCATATAAAAATGTGTATTATTATCTTAAATAACCAAGTATGTGTCATAGTGGATAGAATTCTGGCATAGAGTCAGAAAGAATTGAGTTCAAATCTAGTCTCAAAGGCTATCTATGTGACCCTGGACCAGTTGCTAAACTACTCTGTTTCAGTTTCCTCATCCATAAAAAGTGAATTATAATAGCATCGATCTCTCAGGGTTCTCATGATACTTCTCTTGTGTTCAGCACAATGCACCTTGCACATATTAAGCACTATGTAAATGTTATTATTATCATTATTATTATTGTAAAGTGCTTAGTACAATGCCTGACACATCCTAGGCACTATAAAGTGCTAGTGATGATGACGATGATGAATCTCATGTGTGAGTCAGCTAATCAACAAGCATTTATTTGTTAAGTATCTATGGTATATCAGGCACTGTGCTAAGTACTAGAGATATTAAAAAGGGCAAAAGGAAAATCATTCCTGATTTCAGATCCAAGGGAAGAGACAACATGCAGATAACTATGTATGAATAGAACACATACAGGTTAAGTTGGAGATAATCTCAAAAGGAAGTCACTAAGATTAAGGACTCCCAGGAAAGGCTCCTTATAGAAGTTGGGACTTTAGCTGAGACTTGAAGGAATCAGGTGAAGCAAGACAGTGGAGAGGAAAAGACAGACAATTCTAGCTATGGAAAACAGTCAGCAAAAAAGCCAGGAGGTGGGAGATGGATGGGGTATTGTGTAGGAGGAAAGGAAGGAGTCTATTATCTTTGGATCACAGAGAATCTGAAGCAGGGGAAGGTGTAAAAACACTGGAAAGATACCAGATTATGTTATGGAGGACTTTATTTTTTTTTCTTTAAATTTCCTTTTATTTAATCCAATTTAGTAGACAATTAACGTTTTCCACCAACTCGGGGTGCAGAAACTTTCACGGGCTTCACAATTTTTTGTTTAGGTGCTGCCTTTGTAGGAGCCTTAGCAGCAGATGCAGC
>JAQQSU010004266.1:0-14129 GCA_028627135.1 Pseudochirops cupreus
GAGTTATTCCCAAAGTGTTCCCTAATATATCGGTTACATTGGAATAAATTCATATTTCTAGTACAAGTAGTACAGCAGAATTGACTGCATGAGATGATTTAATAAGGAGATCCTTTTCAAGTTCTTCGTAGACTATCTGTATCTGCTATTTACAGGTGCTGATGCTTGAATTACCATTATTTCTCTGGTGGTTTTTTGATGCTCACCATGACCCTTGCGATGTGATATGATCATGAAATATTGTTTCTTTTTTCTCTTTGGTCATATGACAAAGCCAACTTCACAGTGCTGTCATTTATTTTTCCAAGGACATTTTAGCCACTCTTCTTTTTGGTTTCACTATCCTTCTGTCACCTGGTTTCATTTATAGTAAGATTAATATTATTCAGTTCCTTGAGCGTTATTTCTCTCTAATAGTCGGTTATTAGATAAGGCTCTCCTCTATAGAGTATTAACAATAAAGCTAATGCTCACAGATGGTCAAAACGGTGATTCTTAGCACTTCTTAAAATCCCTCTTTCCTGCTTTTCTGTCACTGTCACTGCAGGAATGGAAAGGCATTGAATGGGACTGACCACAAGTTCGCATTTTTCTTTGTTTTATGGGTTGGAAAAGCCAAAGAATTACCAGCTCAGGAGCTAGTCTATTTTTCAGATTTAACTAGGCTAGTCTCTCCCTGCCCCCAAATAGGCAAAATCTGTCACTGGAACTTTCCTGGAAATCTTTCCAGGCTTTTGGCTCTCCTCCCAGTTTGATGTGAGAACATCTGGATCTTGAAAAACAGAGTTCTTTCAGGATGTATAAGACAGCCAGGGGTTTTATCGGGAAGGGTAGGGTCTCTTTTAGGTATAAGTGATTAGGTTCCTATTTCTGTAACCAAAGACAGAGAGAGGATTCAATTAGTGAAGTTGCATGAGTCATGGAAATTTCTGGCCAGATACAGGGACTCCAAAAAAACATTAGGCAGAATCAGAGATCATAAGAGGTGGTATAACTAAAACGAGGGCATCCTGCTACCAGAGAGACAGAATAGAAAACAAAAAAAAGAAAAATGAGGTGAGAGAATTACCAGTATGTATTTGATGCAAAGGTAGACATAAAGGAGGAAAGAAGAAGAAAAAAGTCTCATGCCTATGTACCATGAATACTTTATTTAAAATGTAAGTTAGGAGGTGCTGGATAGGGCAAGCATCAGATAGTATCACAAAAATGAAATTCAGCATATTTAACTAATAAGACAATCAGTTACTGAAGTGGGCATCATCAAATAAATTGTTTTCAGTCAATTGTTGAAGCAAAAATAATAATCAACATCAAACTATGAGGGAATTGAGAGGATGAGGACAGAAAGTGGTTAATTATTCTTTGAGCCAAAAAAAAAAAAGGTAAGGCATGTAGTTAAGGTAACTACAAGCTGACCTGATTAAGTAAACTGTTGACACTAAAAAATGGGAAATAGATAAAAGAAAAGACATTGACAGAGTCTTACCATTTCTTAAGAAAGTTTAATCAATGTAAATCAATTGCTGTGTTAAGTTGTCCAAAAAAGACTAGAAACTACTTTAGTCAGCAAATACTTACTCTCTTTGCAAGTGGAGAGAGATGAAAACTCACTTTACCCTGGTTTAGAGTATAATCTTAATTATTTGATTACACTCAGTAGGATGATTGAAGACTAACAAGTAACTAAATAGAAATATGAATATAGCTAGATTATAGAACAGCAAGAAGCAATGAAATGAGGAAAACAAATTTGGAGACAATTTGGCCAGAAATCTAATTGAGTGCCTCCCAGTTCTAGATATATGAACCCATGAATCCTTAAACAATCCCCTCCTTCAAGGAGGTTTCACATCTACACCCATCCACTAAAAACCCTTCAAACTTATGTTTTGAAATCCTTTCATTCAACCCAAGGGACCACTCCTCAAGCCTACTATCTCTTTGGGTTGGAATGAGAAAATTCTTTTCAATTTCATCTATATCCCTTTGACCATTAGTGTCTGGGTCATGCAAACTGCCCTTGTCCTTCAATTAGCAAGCTTGGAAGACCTGGATGAAAATGACTTCTTTTGTGTTATATTACTGTCAGCATCAAAACGACTACTCTTCTTGTTTCTTTCTTTGTAAAAACCATAGTATTTAGTGCGTTGCCTTACACGTAATATGAAATCAGTGACTATGTTTTGAATAAATTAATTAATTAATTCACTTTTTTTCTTATATTCTTGGAGTTACGACTGAATTCAACTCCAAAAAGCAGTATATGGAAGTATATTATGACCCAGGATTATAGCAAAAAGAATCAGATTACTCCCCTTCACACAGTCTGTTTTTTCAGCCTAACTCTTCATCTTCAGCCTTCCATCTCTTACCTCCCGGCTTTTGAAGAGGATGTTTCCCCAAATGTTCCTCTATCTTACCTCTTGAAAACCTAGTTTCTTATTATTCACTCCTACCTCTCAAATTAACATATTCATTTTACATATACTTGCCTGAGTATATTTTATTTCCTCCTACTAGAATGTGAGTTTCTTAGGGGAGAAGATTTTTTTTTTAGGAGGAACAGCGGATAGAGTGCTAGGCTTGGAGTCAGGAAAACTTATCTTTGTGAATTCAAATTCAGCCTCATACACATGCTAGCTATGTGACCCTAGGCAATTCACTTAAACCTGTTTGCCTCCTTTCCTAATCTATAAAATGAGCTGCGGAAGGAAATGGCAAACCATTGCAATATCTTTGCCAAGGAAACCCAAATGAGGCCACAGATTGTTGGACACAACTGAAATAACTGAACAGTAGCATTTTGTTATAATTCCCAATAGGTACCTTGAACACAGTGAATGATTAATAAATGCTTGTTGAACTGAATTATTACTTACAGTAAACTGGAGTTTTTAAGTAAAAGCCAAGAAGCTATATGAACTAGGTTGCATATTTGACCAAGTTTTAAGTGAGTTATCAGGACAGTAAAAAACAAATATTAAAAATAGGTAGTTAGAAAAACTTGACAGCTTTTTTTCTTAATTGACTCCATTTCACTTAACCAATTCCAATTCACTTGGTGGGTCAAGCCAAAGCAGCCAAAGGCTTTGCATGTGTAGAAAATAATAATGTAAAACCAGATTTTCTCTTTTCCTCTGGGCCACCGAGTACAGTTTGCCCATGATACACTGCAAGTATTAGTGAGATTGGGGACTGGGGATTGCAGAGCACCAGTCACCATCCAAAAACATCAGCCCCACTCATCTGCAAGTCATTTAACTGTGTATGAATGATTTAACAGTGATAGAGTCAGGGTTCCCAGAGTAAATCATTTCCATTCTCATCGCTGATTGTATGTCATTCAAAACACTGTTCTAAAGCTGTTTTAGTCCTGGAAAAGGGAAGGAACAGTAATAATATGCACCCCACACCTATTGAGCTAGATATATGATGACTGATCCCACCTGACTTTTCCCTTGTAAAGAGCAATGAGATACTTGTTTATGAAGATAAATGAGATTGGCTGCTATGCATTCTTTATATCTCAAGTTGTAATTTTTTTTAAAACAAGCTACATGGAACTTAGCTTGAATTTAAGCACTTTACTGCAAAGAAATAATTGCCTTAGGTGCATTGTTTAAGAGGGAGACGGGAGTGGGGTGCTGGGTGGTTTGATGAGGGCTAGAAGCACAGTGAGATTCTGCCTCTAACCAAGGAACTATTTAGCTGCCAAGTCTTTCATGCATTGTTGGTACTAATCTTGAGGAAGTTAAGAATAAAAATTAAATCTTTATGCTACATGAATCTGGAGGAAAGAGCCTTTAATTTACCTTTGTCCAGGAATGTTAATAGCGCAGCTACCATTCCTTCCAGTGTAATGGCAGCGGGTTTGCTTGGTGATGTCACCCATTCTTTAAAACCTGCTTTACTCTTAAGAATAGGCCAAGAATTGTATTTTTCATCTTTGAAAATGCTTTCCTAGCATTAAGTAATGCTTGTCTAGAAGTTGGAACATGTAAGTATCACATTTGAATGCTAGCTTCACAGGAAGGGTGAGGGTGGGATGAAATGGAAAATGACCATTAAGCACTTGTAGTTTCTTATGAAAGGTGCTGTGTAAACCTAACAACTGTATGATTACTGTACTTAACATGTTTTGGTTGAGTGCCAAAGAGCATACTTGGCAACACAGAATGAAGAGAGGAAAACCAGCCTATGTGTTTCACAGGAAGTAATAGTTCATAAATCAAGAGTTAAAAGGAACCTAAAACAGCAGTTCTCAAGCTGTGGGTTGCAACCCCTTTGGGGGTCAAATGACCCTTTCACAGGGGTCACCTAAGACCATTGGAAAACACATATTTCCGATGGTCTTAGGAACCAAGACACTGCTCCTCTATCCGTCTTCGGGTGAGTCCACCCATATCAGATACGCCCACATACGAGTATTAAAGGGTTGAGGCATTAGGAAGGTTGA
The DNA here is from genome assembly GCA_028627135.1 of Pseudochirops cupreus. NCBI lineage: Eukaryota > Metazoa > Chordata > Mammalia > Diprotodontia > Pseudocheiridae > Pseudochirops > Pseudochirops cupreus. The sequence continues at coordinate 4,460 of JAQQSU010004266.1, forward strand.
GAACCACTGATCTAAAAGTTTATCTACTTCAACCCCTTTAATTTACACATGAGGAAACTGAGTCCTAGGGAAGTTAAGTGACTTGCCCAAGGTCAAATGAATGGTAAGCATTAGAGGCAGGATTTAAATGTACATTCTCTGAGCTCATTATTTTTCCACTGGACTGTACCATCCTTGGAGGAAAGTGAAGTATCCAATAAGGAGGGTGACATGAAAGGTTCTAATTAAACTCAGTTCCCTCTGAGAGAGTGAAGCCACCTCTACGTTCTCTCAGTAGATATTTTCCCATTTCTCTTCTTGTTGGTCATGAGCCTCAGTAAATAGATAGAAAGATTGTGGCTTGGCTAGATCTCTCACATGGTTGTTCACAACATAAACTGAGGGGGAAAACCTCAACAATTGGCTGAATTTGGGATGAGATGTGAAGAAGAAGTGTGACCTGGAGCCAACTAGGTAAAGTGAGTTAATTAAGTTTGTACTCTTAGAATGGCGCTGGGTCGCAGGGTGAGTGGTCCAAATATGAGTAAATGAATACTTCATATGGTTTGGTTCTTAAAAGAACTTAAGGAACATGTGTTTCATGCTGGTGAAGCACTGTTTAAAAGTTCCTTTCCTAAGTGGATCTGCTCTTCTTGCTTATTATCAAAACACAATGCCTATGAATACTCACCTCTTTTCTTTCACAAAATGTTTTTTTTTAATCTAGTCTAAAAAGTTTTCCTGGGAGTTTCCAAATTTCAGGAATGTCATCTCAGCTAAGATTAAAAACCATATATTAAAGTGATTCATTAATATGAACTTATAATTTGAACAAGGTAAAAGAAAAATTGTAGTTTGAGCTCACACCTCTGAGATGTGAAAGTTTTCTATAAATTTTTTCTGTTCTGTTTTTTGTTTCCTTCTTACAGAGCTGTTTTATATTGGGTGGTCAAGAATTTTTCTATAGTGTGTCACCAGTGAAACTATAAACAAAGCTTACTGAAAGCACTTGATTGCCATTTCTATGGAAATTCATGGATGGAATTGGAAAAGACCATAAGGTTGAACCATGATTATTACAGGGTAAGAAACCTAAAGATATCCTTTCCTGCTTTTTCTCTTCCAATTTAGATGATTGAAAGATCAAGATATAAAGACTGGCAAGAAGAAACAAAAGTAAGGTGTTTTCTAGCTTTTCTAGAAACTAGGAAAAGTAGTTCCCAGATAAGGGTTAAGTAAGGTGTTAGGGCAAGTATCTAATTACCCATTTTATACCCCCAGGGATCAGGTCTTAAACTGGCCAGAAATGAAGAGTGACTGGGATAGATTATATCAAGAGAGTACACTGAAAGTTTAGCTGGAAAGGCAGCTTCTATTTTGAGCACAGGTATTTACTGAAAAATTTATCTGAGTGGTATTTCTATTTCTGCTCCTTATTAAGAACTGAGTTAAGTTATAAAAATTATATTTTAACAACACAAAATTTAATATCCTAGAAAGTAATATTTGCCTCACTCAGTTTGCCTAATTCGTGGAGTTTGAGAACATGATTAGATACTCAGAGGAAGCAAGATATCCTTATAAAAGTCATTTCAATAAACTCTAACCCAGGACCCTTATGATTACTGAAAGGGGGTGCAAATAGATATTGAGACTGCTGATAGGATTCTTAAACTATGAGCAATAATAGGTCATCTTTAAAAGATCTCACAGACCACTAGAAAATGTTAGCTTTTTTAGAAATGGAAGTAGATGGTCTGGTTAATGGTACCATTAGCAGCCATATTTTTAGTCTTTTAACTTTCTAGCTTCTTTTCCTTATCCATAAAACAACTATAACCACTGATTTTTTTAAAAAATAAGATTTTATTGATATCTTTAGTTTTTATATCACCTAGATTTCCCCCTATATCTCTATCCCTCTGCTCTTCTAAGAGCTTTCCCTTGTAACAAAGACTTTTAAAAAAAGAAGAGAAAAAGAAAGTTAAACAAAAACTGACATTATATAAAACATTCCATATCCTTGCTCTGCCTCTACTCCTGCAAAAGAATAGGGGAGGTGTCTTCTCATATATCTTCTTTGGGGCCAAACTTGTTCATTACAATTTTGCAATATTCATCTTTTGATTGTCTTTTTGGTTGATCTTTCCCTATGTTGAAGTTATTGTCATTTCCATTGTTGTAGTATTTCTCTCTCTCTCTCTTTCTCTCTCTCTCTCTCTCTCTCTCTCTCTCTCTCTCTGTCTCTCTCCTCCTCCTCCTTCTCCTCCCTCCCTCTCTCTCTCTCTGTCTCCCTCCCTCCATGTATATATGTATACACATATATGTATTTCCCCTTAATTCATTTTCTATCAGGTCATGTAAATCTTTTCATGCTTTTCTGAATTCACCATATTTGTTGTGCCTTATAGCAAAATTTTATTTCATTTCATCCGTGTATCAGAGCTGTTGAGTCTTTTCCCAACTGATAAGCATCTACATTGTTTCCGGTTATTTGATACCACAAAAATATTGCTACAAATATTTTGGTGCATATTGAACCTTTCTTTTTCTTAATGACTTCCTTGAGGTAATTGCCCAGCAGTGGAATCTTTGGGTCAAAGATATGGGCATTTTAGCTACTCCACTGATTTTTTTAAAAGCAAGATGATTTAATACTTAATGTTAAAACACCTAAGCCTTAAAATGAGTGCCTCTTAAAAAACAGTACATAAATGTGATTTAACTTGAATGTACCCAGTCATGATAAAATATTTATAAGATAATTTCATTATTTATTATTTGATTTTTTAAAAGGTATGTCTTTCACCTAGGAAGCCTCAAGTGTGATAAAAAAATGCATAAAATCTTTTTAAAGCCTCAACAACATTAAAATATCACTTTTACTTTAATGATACTTTAATAGATATCTGCCTACCTATATAGTTTTCAAAAGACAATTATTTGCATCTCTACAGAATTATTGACCTCCATCAGTACACCACAGTCTGTTACTAGTTAGATCGTTTGGTTAAAGTGTGATGTTTTTGCCTTAGCTGGTCAAAGAACTTTGTTTCAACCTGTGATCACAAATCCTACTTTACCTGTATGGGTATATATACCTTCCTCTGCATGTGTATGGACGTGTGTGTGTGTGTGCATGTGTGCATACACACATACATATTTACACAAATGTATATACATGTATATACATGTGTATATTTACATAAAGAGCTATACATATACAAACACATATACATTTCATGAATGTACATGCATATATACATATATATAAATATATATAGTTTATATATATGTATGTATACACATATGCATGCACACATATATGCCTGCCTTGCTTTGATCATGATTGGCAGCAGGAGAGAATGTATGGTTGGATCAGTGTAGACCCATAAGTGCCTTTGGAAAAAGAAACCCAAAGTACGTGCTTTACATTCGTGAGTCAGTAATGCTGTCTTTACATAGTAAGGAGGAAGGAAAGTGGAATAGAAAAAAATGTTAAGTATTGGACTTGGAATCAGGCATCCTCAGTCTGGGATCCAATTCTGGTTTTGTCACATGACCTGAGCCTCAATTTCCTTATCAGCAGAAAAAAAAAGAATCCAATGCATGTGCAGAGTTGTTGTGATCTATCAATGTAGACTATGGATATTCCTTGAAGGAAAAAAAAAAGTGGAAGGAACAAGGGACTGCTATAGTAGTCAAGGACCTGATGAGAGAAAGATTAGTCCTGTGATAGCCTTAGTAGATGGTACTCCTGGAGGTGGGCAACTAGAGGTCATAGCAGATAGAGCACTGGGCTTAGAATACAAAGATTCTTCTTGAGTTAAAATCTGTCCTCAGACACCTACTAGTTGTGTGACCCTGGCCAAGTCACTTAACCCTGTTTGCCTTAGTTCCTCATCTGTGAAATGAATTGGAGAAATGGCAAAACAATCCAGTAGTATCTTTGCCAAGAAAACCCCAAATGGGGTCAGGAATAGTTAGATACAATTGAAACAACTAAACAACAGCAACAAACACCTAGAAGAGGAAACTTCCCTCAACCAATACAGGTCAGTGCCATCTCTGCAACTTATAGTCTTAGACAGTCACTTAAAGCAATAAGAGGTTAAATAATTTGCCCAGATTCATACAGAGAGTTGTAATGGTAATAGAATTTGAAGATCCCTTTGTACTGGAAAGCTGACAGGTACTTAGCACCTAGTTTCAAATTAAGCCTCTGTAAAGAAACAGGAGGCATGAACTCCTGTTGCTGATGTAACAGGAAGGGGCTGAACAGGGAGGAGCTGTACCATATTTAAGGAAAAGCACAAGCTGTACAGTCAGAATTTCCTGGGGTAAGCATCATGGAGGCAGGGCAGCTGCTGCTGAACTGAAGACTGAACTGAGAATTGAGAAGAATTGAGAAGAGAATGTGAAACTCAAACTTGTGGTGGCATAATTTTTGCTGAGATCTTTTCTCTGGGAACTTCTGCTGAAGAGCTTCTGAGGGCCAGCCTGGAGCTACCAGAGGAAGCATGACTGTGGTGTTGGTACTTTGTTTGTGGCTCTGTTAAGCCTTGAGTTCCCAGGAATAGAGACTGTGAAGGATTTAAGGTGGACTAGACACTGTGAGCTTCAGTAGAACAGGAACTGCATGGAGAGCTGGACAAGGAGCTGGGAACTGTCTACTTTTGAACCCAGGTGACAGTTTGGTGAATTCAGGTAGGAGCTGGGACCATGGAAGGGGAACCAGGGAATCTGAGAGCCTACTTTGGGTCAAGATGGAAAAACCTCTTCATGGATACTGAGTAGTGACTAATAAAATTGTAACTTACTTGTGACGGAGGGGTGGATGGCCTGTGTATGTTCCACTATCCCTTAAGAGAGTACTGAATAGCGACTGTTGAAATTGGAACTTACTCGTGGCTGAGGAGTGGATGGCCTGTGTATTTTCTACTACCTGTTAAGAGAGTACTGAGTAGTGACTGATAATGTAATGTAATTGTACCCCAAGGGTGGAGAACTTTGACTATTGTATTTTGTGTCCTGCCTCCTTAAAGACTACTGAGTTAAGGATTAAGGAGGCTCTCCTCATTAAGACTGATTGAATTAAGGACTTAACTAAATGATTGATTGTCTAAATGAATGCACCTTGTTTAAAAGAACCATTGAATGATTGAGTTACTAAATGACTGAGTTACTAAATGATTGTACTTTGTTGAAAACTATGTTATCACTTTGGTGAAAACTATGTGGCCATTTTAGTGATAAGTTGTTGAGTTGTGACATGATGAAGGCTGTATTTTGATTTTCTGTGATAAGCTGTAACATTGTGAATGCTGTACCTTGATTTTCTGGGAATGTTTTGCTCTGATTTGTTATTGAATAGAGAGTTTGCTATACTGTGTAATGAGAACCTGGAAATCTGTTCACAGCAACAGTCCTCTGGAAAGCTGCATGGCTTAACAATAGTATGTGTCAGAGATGGGACTTAAATGCAGCTCTTCCTGACTTTGATGCCTGTCCATGATACCATGCTTCAGGGTTCTGAATAATCTTAGTAACATTGGGTAGGTCATTTAACTACCCAGGTGCCTAATTTTCCTTATCTGTAGGAGTTAATAATTTTATGTGCCCTTTTTGCCTCATAGGGTTTTTGTAAGGTTTAAATGAGGTTTTCAATGCTTTAAAAAATATATAGAGTATTATTAAAATGCAAGATAGCATTTTAAATAAATGTTTTAATAGTATTATTTTTCCCAATTGCATGTCAAGACAATTTTTAGCATGAATTTTTACAAGATTTTGAGTTTCAAATTTTTCTCCTTCCCTTCGTTCCACTCTTCCAAAAATGGTGGGCAAATTGATATATATTATGCATCTGCTATGGTGCAAGACATATTTCTGTATTAGTCACAGTTGTGAAAGAAGAAACAGATCAGCAGGAAAAAAAAAACCGTGAAAAAGAATAAAGTGAAAAAATGTTTTGATCTGCATGCAGAGTCCTTAAGTTCTTTATCTGGATGTGGATAGTGTTTTCCTTCCTGAGTCCTTTGTACTTGTGGTTCTTGTGTTGCTGAGAAGAGCTGAGTCATGAATAGTTGATCATCATACAATTTTGCTGCTATTGCGTACAATGTTTACCTGGTTCTGCTCATTTCACTTTGCTTCAGTTTCTAAAAATCTTTCCACCACAGAAAGGGCTGCTATAAATATTTTTGCACATGTGGATCCTTTTCCCTTTTTTATGATCTCTTTGAGATTCAGACCTAGTTGTGGTATTGCTGGATCAAAGGGTATGCACAGTTTGGTTGCATTTTGGGCATAGCTCCAAACTCCTTTTCAGAATGGTTGGATCAATTCACAACTGCACCAACAGTGCATTAGAGTTCCAATTTTCCCAATCTTCTCCAATATTTATCATTTCCTTTATTTTTCATATTAGTCAATCTGATAGGTGTGAGGTGGTACCTCAGAGTTGTTTTAATTTGTATCTCTCTAATCAAAAGTGTTGTAGAGCACTTATTGATATGCCTATAGATAGCTTTGATTTCTTCATGTGAAAATTTCTTATTCATATTCTTTGAACGTTTATCAATTGGGGAATGACTTGTATTCTTATAAATTTGACTCAGTTCTCTGTATATTTGAGAAAGGAGGCTTTTATCAAAAACACTTGCTATAAAGATTTTTCCCAGCCTTTCATCTAATCTTGGTTGCATTGGGTTTATTTATACATAAGCTTTTTAAGTTTAATATAATCAAAATGATCTATTTTGCATTTTGTAATGCTCTCTCTCTCTCTTGTTTGGTCATTAATTCTTCCCATCTCCATAGATCTGACAGATAGACTATTCCTTGCTCTTCTAATTTGCTTGTGGTGTCACCCTATATGTCTAAACCATGTACCCATTTTGACCTTATCTTGGTATGCAGCGTGAGTTGTTTGTATATCCCTAGTTTGTGTCCTATTGTTTTCCAGTTTTCCCAGCAGTTTTTGTCAAATACAGTTCTTATCCCCAAAGCTGGGGTCTTTGGGTTTATCAAACACTAGGTTGCTGCGGTCATTGATTACAGTGTCTTATGTACCTAATCTAGTTCGCTGATCCACCACTCTATTTTTTATCCAATGCCAAATAGTTTTGGTGATTACTGCTTTATAATACAGTTTGAGACCTGGTATTAATAGGCCACCTTCCTTTGTATTTTTTTTTTCATTAATTCACTTGATGTTCTTGACCTTTTGTTCTTCCAGATGAATATTGTTGTTACTTTTTCTAACATTATCAAATAATCTTTTGGTAGTTTGATTGATATGGCACTGAAATAAGCAAATTAGTTTAGGCAGAATTGTCATTTTTATTATATTGGCTCAGCCTACCCATGGGCAAATGATATTTTTCAAGTTGTTTAGATTTGACTTTATTTGTGTGAAAAACATTTTATAATTGCATTCATACCTGTTCATGTGAAATAATTTCCCTCCTTCTCCTTCTCCCTTCTTTCTGTACCCAGTGTACTTCTCTTTCTCATCCCTTAATTTTTGTTATATCATTCCCTCAAATTTACCTTATACCCATACCCTCTGTCTATGTATATTCCTTCTAGCTCTATTATTAATGATATAATATTTAAAAATTAAGAAGTATCATTTTCCCATGTAGGCATGTAAACAGTTAAGCTCTATTGGATCTCTTATGTTTTGTTTTTTTCCTTTTATACCCATTTATGCCTCTCTTGGATTCTTGATATTGGAGATAAAAGTTTTGGTTTAATTCTTGTCTTATCCTTATGAAAGCTTGAACTCCTTCTATTTCATCATTTAGGGATTTCTTTCCAGATGTGATTGGTCAATTCTTTCAATGCCTATTTTGCCCTCTGGTTCCAAGATATCAGGGCAGTTTTCCTTGATTATTTCTTGAAAGATGCTATCCAGGTCTTCCTTTCAATTTTAGATTTCAGGTGGTCCAATGATTCTGATATTGTGTGTCTTGCATCTATTTTCCAAGTCATTTGATTTTCTCATGCAATATTTTCCATTTTCTCCCAATTATTTTTATTCTTTTGAATGTGTTTGATTGATTCTTGATGTCTCAGAGAGTCATTAGCTTTCCCTTGCCTAATTCTAACTTTTAAGGAGTTGTTTTTTGTACTTTTGTACTTTCTTTTCCATTTGGCCAGTTCTATTTTTTAAGCAGTTGTTTTCTTTTTCCAAGCCATTGATGCTTTTTTTTTTCATAATTCTCTTGCATCACTTTCATTTCTTTTCCCAATTTTTCTTCTATCTCTTTTTTTTATGATTTTTTCCTTTTAAAAAAAATATTTATTTTTAGTTTTCAACATTAATTTCCACAAGATTTTGAGTTGCAATTTTTCTCCCTGTCTTTCCCCTACCCCCCACCCCAAAATAGTAAGCCTACTGAATAACCCTACCCCAATCTATATTCTCATAACTTCTCCCTTCACCCCCCTCCCAATTTCTAGTAGGGCAAGATGGATTTTTATAGCCCAGTGCCTGTATATCTTATTTCCCAGTTGCATGTAAAAAAACAAATTTTTTTAAATATTTGTTTTTAAAACTTTGAGTTCCAGATTTTTTCTTCCTTCTCCTTCTCCTCAACTGCTCCCCCTGGGAAGATAAGCAATTCAATATAGGTTGTACATGTGTAGTTACCCAAATCATTTCCATAATTGTTTTTTGTAAAAGACCAACTATATTTCCTTCCAATCCTTTCCTGCCCTTCACATTCTATTTTGTCCTTTGACCCTAGTGCTTTTCAAAAATGTTTGCTTCTAACTACCCTCTCCCCCAATCTGCCCTCCCTTCTATCATCCCTGCTCTTATCCCCTACTCCCCTATTTTCCTGTAGGGTAAGATACCCAATTGAGTGTGTATGTTATTCCCTCCTTAAGCCAAATTCAATGAGAATAAGGTTATTCCTTTCCCTTTCACCTTCCTGATCTTCCTCTCCATTATAACAGTTTCCTCTTGCTTCTTTTATATGAGATAATTTACCCTAATCTAACTCTCCCTTTCTCCTTTTCCCCAAAACTTCCCCTCTCACCTCTTAATTTTATTTTTTTGGTGTCATCCCTTCATACTGAACTCATCCTGTGCCTCTGTCTATGTAAACATTAACATATATATGCTCACACTCACACACACACATACACATGCATATTTTTATACGCATGCATCCTCCTATGCATGCATATATATGTATGTATACATATATACATATATATTCCCTTTAGCTATCCTTATACTGAGAAAAGTCTTGTGATTTACAATTATCATTTTTCCATGTAGGAATGTAAAAAGTTCTACTTTAATAAGTTTCTTATGATTTCTTTTCCCTGTTTACCTTCTCATGCTTTTCTTGCTACTTGTATTTGAAAGTCATCAAGAATGCTTGAAAATCCTCCATTCCATTGCATGATCATATTTTCCCCTGTAGCATTATATTCAGTTTTGCTAGGTAGGAGATTCTTGGTTTTCGTCCTAGTTCCCGTGAGCTCCAGAATATCATATTTCAAGATTTTTGATCCCTTAATGTAGAAGCTGCTAGGTCTTGTGTTATCCTGATTGTGTTTCCTCAATACTCAAATTGTTTCTTCCTGACTGCTTGCAGTATTTTCTCCTTGACCTGAGAACTCTAGAATGTGGCTACAATATTTCTAGGAGTTTTCTTTTTGGGATCTTTTT
>JAQQSU010004267.1:0-14129 GCA_028627135.1 Pseudochirops cupreus
AGAAGAAGAAGAAGAAGAAGAAGAAGAAGAAGAAGAAGAAGAAGAAGAAGAAGAAGAAGGAGGAGGAGGAGGAGGAGGAGGAGGAGGAGGAGGAGGAGGAGGAGGTGGAGGAGGAGGAGGAGACCAAAATAAATAGAGAGAAGGAAAAGAGAGAAAGGAAGAAAAAGTGATAAAGAAGTAAAGAAGAAAGGAAAAAAAGAAAGGCAAGAAGAGATCAACAGAAATAAAGAGAAAGAAAAGAAAGAAAGGACAAAAGATAAAGAAGGAAAAAAAAGAAGGCAAAAGAGGAATAGTGAAAGGCATGAAGAAAGAGACCAGAAGAATAAAAGATAAAGAAGGAAAAAGTGGGAAAGAAGAAAGGAAAGGAAAACGAAAGGAAAAGAAAGATGAGGAAGGAAGGAAACAAGGGTTCCTTCTTTTTTCTGAGATAGTTGTGTCCAAAGAAACCACAGAACAAATTACAGCGGCCTTCCTCCCCACTGCACAAAGTGCCTTTTAGCCTCCAAGGCTGTCTCTCTCCTGAGGGGCAAGGGGAAAAGAAAGCCAACTGGCGTCGAGCTGCATATCGTCTGAGGATGCTGTCAAGGAAATCATAAGGAGAAGCCCGGTGTCTGAGGTCATCCGATTAAAGAGGAATCAAGAAAAGGCGCAGAGACTGGGGAGAGTGGAGTCAGGAGGGAGGGGAGACAAGGGGGTTCTGCCCCCTGGCAACCTCTGCTTGCACTAACTCGATATAACAAATAGTTCTGAAAAACCAAATACTATTAACCCTTTGAGCCAGGTCACTCCTTCTGCAGTCGCCTTCGATTACCGGAGTCTGGCTGGGAAGCAGTTTAACGCTTTCTTGTCTGTGCACAGGAGGAGAGAGAGAAACAGGGAGGGCGTTCAGGACTCAGGTGCTGCCTACCATGGCTCAAGTGGGTGCTTCTTGTCAAGCAGAATGCCCAGATGGGATGGCACATGCCTCGAATGATGGGGAACAGCAAAGGTGCCAACAAAGCAGGTCTATATCCCCTCTTGAGAACCGATTGGAAATTCCAGTTAGAAAAAATGTATATGGCACACATAGTAGGGACTTAATAAATCTTTGTTGAATTGAATTACATTGCATTTTTTTGCAGGAGAACTATGATTATTCAAGGTTACACACACTAAATCATTTCTCTTATTTGTAAAAATGAAAAGCTTGAATTAGATGGGCCCTGTCAGAGTCTATTTCAGCAAGGAATCCTATGGTCCTGTTTTCATTTTATTTTATTTTATTTTTTGTGGAAAATGACTCCATTTCCTCCTAAGCAATAACTCATTAGTCAACCATTTCGTTCATTCAACAATCATGTGTTAGGTCCGAATGAGTTAGTTAACACAGCTGAAAGCTCTTTGAAAACTTTAAAGCATTTTGTGAATGCTGGCTGTTATTAAGATGTGTTTACTACGGACAGAGCCCTGAACTAACAACCAGTAAAAAAAGGAAGAGAATGACAACAGGGTCCCTGCCTTCACGAACCTCACACTCTGCAATGGTGCCTTTCAAAACTGGCAAAATGCCCAGCACTTCTGAAATTTGGTCTGTTTCAAAGTGCACCCTGGTCTGGAGCACATAAGACTGGTACACATTTTGTCCTAGATCGAGTCTTGGTACTTTCCTGAAAAACTGAGAGAATCCAGTTTCCCTCATCCAAAGGCTTCGAAATCAATCACTCAATAACCAACATTTATTAAGCTCCTATTGTATGCCACACACTGTGCTAAGGGCTGGGAATAAACAGAGAGGCAAAAGACAGTCCTGGCCCTCATGTAGCCCACCATCTAAGGGCATAAAAGACCAATGGAGTTCCCAATATAATTATTCTATTAGATTAAAAATAAGACAAGGTATTAATTTCTCAGCCTAACTGGCATAGGTGAATTAACCTGCAAAACCCTCCTCTGGCTGATTAGTATATATTTCCATACTCATTACTCACGGAATTGGCATTGGAAAGTAACTTTGAAAACATCAAGTCCCAACTGGACTTGGAAAAGAATCCTGTCTATTACATACCTGACAACCGGTCATCCAGCTTGCACAAAAACATAAAGGCTGAGAAGATAGGTTTGGGCAGAAGCAGGTAGGATGGACTGATTGGAAACAGACTAAATAAGAGACAATAATGTGAAATCAGCCAGGTATAATCAGTTGAAGCTAGATTTTTGAAGGGCTTTGAATGGCAGATAAAGGAGTTTGTATTTGATCCTAGAGGCAAGAGGAAGCCCCTGAAGCTTTTTAAAAATGATCAGACCTGGGCTTCCAGGAATATCTTCATGGGACCATAGATCTAGAGGGGAGTGGTCCTTAAATAATAATTGCCAGCATTTATATAGTGCCCTGAATTTCAAAGCACTTTACATCTGTTACCTAGTTTGACTTCAAAAATTATTCTTATTGTTTTGAAAGTAGGTACATTATTGTTCCCATTTTACAGATGAGAAAACTGAGGTATGGAGACAAAGTGACTTACTTAGGGTCTCACAACTAGTAAGTGTCTAAGGTGCCATTCAAATAGCCTCCAAGTCCAACACTCCGTCTGTTAGGCCACTTAGAGATCAGAAAACAGGCCCAGAGAGGTTCAGTGACTGTTCCAGAGTCCCAGAGCTATTGAGCATCAGGTAGAATTTGAGTTGATGCCTTCCTGAATCCAGGCCCAGTCACCTCTCTACTCACTCCACTATATTGTCTCTCCTTGGCAGCAGTGTGGAAGGTCCCAGAGATTTAGAGCTGAGAAGATCCTCAGAGGTCTTCAGAAAGTCTAACTTTCATATGACAAAAGAAGAAAGCAAAATAGATGGAAGAGAAGAGGGTAGAAGAGGGAAGAGCAATTAGAAGGGGCAAGGTACAAAGGGTCTGAAATACTACTCCATAACAATAATCACATCTGTACTACATGCACACACACACACACGCACATACACACGCACACACATACATATGCACTCATGCACACACACACAAATGCACACATACACATACTCAAGCACAAATACTGCTTTCCAAGGGACAGAGAGAATTTTTATTTTTAGAATCTCCCAAGGGCTGCATAGATAAAGGGGAGGGGGTAGGATCATGCACTTGGGGGTACAAGTGCGAGGAAAGGTAAAAAGAGGAAGGCATTGGATGGGAAAAGAGATCTCCAGCTTTACTCCTCTGGAGAATGTGCCCATCTATTCAGGGCTTTGAGGGGCACACTCTAGATCAGGGGTGGGGAACCTATAGCCTTGAGGCCACATTCTATGTCTTCAAGTGCAGCCCTTCTACTGAACCCAAACTTTACAGAACAAATCCCCCTAATAAAAGGATTTGTTCTGTAAAACTTGGACTCAGTCAAAAGGCCGCACACAAGGACCTAGAAGGCCACATGTAACCAGAATGCCACAGGTTCCCTATCCCTGCCTTAGATCAAGAGAAGCAACCCAAGGGGCCCTGGCCCGCTTAGACAACTCATTATACCTGGCACTTCCTCACTCTGTAAAATAAAGGAAATGGACTAGGTCAGGGTTTCTTAACCATTCCTGGTTCATGGACCCCTTTGGCAGGCTGCTGAGGCTGATAGACCCTTTCTCAGAATCATGGTGTGTGTGTGTGTGTGTGTTTAAATGATTGAAGGAAATAGTAAACTTCAATCACAGACTAATGAAAATAAGATGCGCTTTTTTCCCCTTCCAAGTTCCCTGATAATCTGAAATGTATCCACTGGGGGAAGATCTGTGGACCTCAGGTTAATCCAAGAATCCCTGGATTAGACCATTGACAAGGTCTCTTAGGATCATAGTATTCTAGATTTAGAACTGAAAGGAACCTTAGAGGCCATTGACTCCAATATCTTCATTTGACAAATAAAGAAACTAAGACCCAGAGGTGAAACCATTTAGGACTCAAACCCAACATCTTAGACAGACACATCCCTCTCCTCACTGCACCGTGCTGTCTTTAAACTCTCAAAATTACAACCCCAAACTTCTCACCTATTGCCTGGACTTGGGAAAGAACTGTGTTCAAATCACAACATTGAATCTTAGTGACTTTGTGGTCCTTAGGGAGTTATTCAAAGTGCCTCAGGCTCCTCATCTATAGAAGAGTGGTAACGAGATTTGTTTTTACCTCACAGGATTGTTGTGAGGATCTGATAGAATAGTATATATAATACACTTTATTTCTATGTCTTTTTATGTAAATGTCTGTCCATCCATCCATCCCTCCATCCATCCCTCTATCCATCCCTCCATCCATCCATCCCTCCATCCATCCCTCCATCCACCCCTCCATCCACCCCTCCATCCATCCCTCCATCCCTCCATCCATCCATCCCTCCATCCATCCCTCCATCCACCCCTCCATCCACCCCTCCATCCATCCCTCCATCCCTCCATCCATCCCTCTATCCATCCCTCCATCCATCCCTCCATCCATCCCTCCATCCCTCCATCCATCCCTCCATCCATCCACCTATCATCCTTCTCTCTGGCTCTCTCTCTTTCTCTCCTGTTTCTATCTCTCTCTTTCTCTGTCTTTGTCTCTCTGTGTCTCTGTCTCTGTCTCTCTCTGTCTCCGTCTTTGTCTGTCTCTCTCTATCTCTCTTTCTCTGTGTGTGTCTCTCTTCCACTGTCTCTCTCTCTGTGTCTCTGTCTCTGTCTTTCTATCTCTGTCTCTATCTGAATGCACAAAGATATTTTTACTTTTTTTCTCAGTTCTCCAAACATTTTTGAAACCTTAAAGCCCTGTTGGTCAGCTTCCATCAGCCTCAGGAAGAGGACTCCTGGATTCAAATCCTGTCTTTGACATATATGTGACTGGGCAAGTGACTTAATTGTTCAGTACCCTAAACAACTGTCTAAGTGTATTCATTCCAAAAGACGTATCTGTTTGCATTGGTCAGTCAGTCAACAAGCATTTATTAAGTGCCTACTGAGTTCCAGGCACTGTGTTAAGTGCCGGGGAGACAAAGAAAGGGGAAAATCAGTCACTATCCTGGAGGAGTTCCCATTCAAACAGGGAGACAGCTCATAAATAAGTAGGTTCTTACAAGATACATGTAGTGTAAATGGAGCTAATCTCAAGGAGACGTGAGCGGGGGAGCACCAGAAAAGGTCCCTTGCAGAAGGCTGCATTGGAGAAGACTTGAAGGAGGCCAGGTAAGCCAGGGAGGGAAGGAGAGAGAACATTCCAGGTATGGAAGTCAGTAAAAAGGCACAGAACCAAGAGATTGGAGTGTTGTGTTCAAGGAACCTGAAGAAAGCCAATGGAGCTGGATTGTAGAGAAGGGCTTTGCTAAACTGGGAGATCATTATGCCAATGCAATCTCATGACCAGGGTTCAAGATGGTAAGAAATGATGATGCTTTTTGCCAAAGATCTCCATCAGAAATACAAAGACTGTTATTCCCTGGCTAGTCTTGGCTTTGCTACTAACTCATCGCGTGATCATGAATCCAGTCACTGCCTTTCTCTGGGCCTCGATGCCTCATCTGAAGTAGAACCTTGGATCAGAGGGTCTCTCAAGGTCCTTTTGCAGTTCTTCAGTTCTATGACAAAGATAAACGAGGAATGAACATGGAGCCAACTCACACCATAAAGAGGCCACCATTCCACACTGCCAGGAAGCCCTCGTAACCCCAAAAGGGGTAGGGACTCATCACTGCCAATTCTCCATATCTGCCATCTCTCCAACTTTGAGCAAAAAAAAAAGCCTGTTTGTTGATGGGCCCCCTGTGTTGGTGTATGTATGTATGTGTTAGCATATGCATGTGTGTGCATATGTTTGCTTCAGTTTCCTCATCTGTAAAATGGATATAATAATAGTACCTCTTCCAAACACTCCTAGATGGGGTTCTGGCTGTCCCTCCCTCCCTCTCTGTTGGCTAGTCATTCTATGAGATTCACTATAAATACACACTCAGCGACATGCCTTGCATCGGCTCACATCCTCTCTTCTGTCCCCACCTCCCACCCTTCTTCATCCTTCCCCCACCTGCCTCCATCCTTAAAAACAGATGCCAAGTTGCAATCAGACTGCAATTTGAGCTGCCCCAGGCATGCTGGGCACATTGACTGGCTGAGCACCATTTAGGGAGCCAGCAACCGCCCTGGCATTTCCCCAAGATTGCGATTGCAACTTAATGGGACATCAATTGGTTGTTAAAAACACTAATTGACACTAAATAGGTGATGTTATCAGATAACTTACTGGAGGCACCCATTCTTTTATTTCTTTTTTCTTCTCTGCCACCATTATTTTTAAATGCTTGCTTTGAAGTGACCTTGGGCAAGTCAATCAATCAATCATCAATCCATAAACATTTATTAAGCACCTACTGTATGTCAGGCATTGTGCTTAGCATTGGAAGTTGCCCTCTCCTAGCCTCGGTTTCCTCATCTGTAAATAAGGATGATGGTGGACTAGGAGGCCTCCAAGGTCCTGTCCAACTCAATCAATGAGTTGAACCCTCAGTAAAGTCCTCCTCTGATGCCATTGCGGTTGGTATGGGCTTAGGGATAAAAGGATGAGCCTGGATGTCCTTGGAAGCCCCTTTCAACTCCAAGAACTTGTGACCTATGAAGACTAGATGGGCCAGGGCTTGCCAAGCTTGAAAGGCTTTGGGTATTGGTCTGGTGACGAAGACTGAGTACACACCCGTCTTTCATCTGAGGACCATATTGACTAAGTTCTGAGGAGAAGGAGGAGGAGAAGAAGAGGGAGGAGGGGGAGGAGAGGGAGGAAGAAGAGGGGAAGGAGAAGGAAGAGGAGGGGGAGAGGGGAAGGGGGAGGAGGAAGAAAAGAAGGAGGAGGAGGAGGAAGAAGAGGAGGAGGAAAAGAGGAGGAGGAGGAAGAGAAGGATGGTATTTGTCCAGTGCTTAAGGTTTACAAAGTACTTTACGTGTTATGTTAGTTGATCATCACAGCCCCACCTGGGAGGCAGGTCCTATTATTATAGCCATTTTACAGATGAGGAAACTGAGGCAAACAGCATTTAAGTCACTTACCAAGGCTGCACAGCTAATCAAGTGTCTGAGGCCAGACTTGTGCTCAGGCCCCTACTAGGCCTCAGTCTACCACTCTATGTTGTTACCTATCTAGGATCAAAAGCTGGAAGAAACCTTAGTGCCCATCTTTTCTACTCTCATTCATTTTTCAAATAAGGAAACTGAGACACAGAACCTTAAGTGACTTCCCCAAGGCTGTGGGGACCTGGGACATATCTCAAAGTCATCTAGTCCATCACAAACCCCCCTTATCTTACAAATGAGGAAACGGAGTCATAGGAGTGTGGAGTGTATTGCCCACGGCTACCCAGACAGTAAACATTGGAGGAATAACATGAATGCAGATCACAGAACCAGAAAAAAATGTCAGAATTCATACGTATGGTGCTCACATCCACACATCACATACGAATATGTTCACATACATGTAAGCATACATGTATGCTCACATGCACACATATACATACACAAACACAGAGGACTTCTCAATATGCTTTTTTTTCTGAGCTGGGGGTGGGGCAAAGCTGAATCCTAAGGAGAGAACTAATGCCCTGGCCAGCTTATTGGCATGGGATTTTAAATTCTGGATCCCATACAAATCACCTTCTCTTCCAACTAAGGTGGGATGGAGAGGATGTGGGCACAGAAGAAGCCTTCTAATTCCTGAGTTAAGTAGACCATCTGTGAAGATGGAGTCTACATAACAAGCTCATCTGTTGAATAGGTATTAAGTTAAACGGCTGCTGTTGTATGGGCTTCTCATACCTATGCCAAGTACAGCCATAAATTCAGCTGAGTGTTGATACTAGCAGACCAGCTTCCTGCTGCCTGCTTGGTCTTCTATTGGGAGTCAGCTTTTAAAGTTCAGTTGGGAAGAGATAGAGACAGGAAAGGAGTGCAGGGGGTGGGAGGGGAAAAGATAGAGAAAATTAAAAGAGGGAGAAAACAGAAGAGAGAGAGAAGAAAGAGAAGAAACAGAAAAGGGAGGAGAGAGCAGACAGAAAATAGAGAAGAAAAGAGACAGAAAGAGAAGAGATAGAGAGAAGATAGAAGAGACAGAGAAGAGATAGAGATTGTGTTAGTGATAGAGAAAGAAAGAGAGAGAGAGGGAAGGAGAAGAGAAAGAGAAAAGAGAGAGGGACAGAGAGAGAGAGAGAGAGAGAGAGAGAGGGAGGGAGAGAGAAGGGAAGGGGAGGGGAAGGAAAGGAAGGGAGGGAAAAGACTCCTCCAGTGATGAGACCTACTTTGGACTTCCACACAGCATGATGGAGGGGCAGCCTGAGGCAGTCTCCCATGGGCTCTCAGGCTGCCTGGTGTTACTGTCACCCCATCAGCAGACTGGAAAGGAAGGGCGCCTGGGTGGATGGAAGGCCCTAATGGAGGGAGTGGGTGGGAATTGCTTGAAGCAGTGCAGGAGCTGGCTGGCCCGACACTCTAATGAGGGCCCTCAGCACACTTAGGTCAGCTTGTTAGAAAGAATAAGCTGGCACCGGGAGGACGTGGGGAGCCACAGATGGAGACAGGGAAATGGCTCTTTGGGGGCCCTGGCGGTGCCTATGTAAGCCCCAAGGGGGCCTGGGTGGCCAGGCTTCTCCTGCCCTCCTTCCCTCTTAAAACCCATTACCTGCCTTTGATTTCGGAGCTGGGAGTTGGGGAGATGGGAAGATGGGAGGGGGTATCAGAGGGAAGGAAGAGTGTGTCTCAGCTCGTTGGCTTCTGGCTTCATCAGCACAGGTCTGGTCCTGGGGATCAATGCCTCTGCCTATGGGTTTTTCCTCCCCTTAACCAGAATGTGGGCGCCAGGCTCACAACAGACCCTCAAGAGCTGTCAATCGAAGATCATGAAATATTCATCAGTTGATTCTCCTACGGGGAGCTGCCCAGAAGACCCCGAAATGGGACTGAACAGTCTTTGTGAACTTGTAAAGGATGGATTGAGAGTTTGGTGGAGGGATACAGAAAATAGACAGGAAGGAGGTGTCAGAAGCTAGAGGCACCAGAGAAACAAAATTAGACAACCCACTTAGGGAGAAAAGACTTCTATTAATAATACTAATTAACATTTGCATTTAGAGAGGCAGTTTAGTATAATGGATAGGGCACTGAGCTTACCCTAATGAAAATCTGGGTTCAAATCACTTCTTAGACATTTAGTAGCTAGCTAGGTGACACTGGGCAATGTATTTACTCTCTCCCTATGCCTCAGTTTCCTCATATGTAAAAGTAAGAAGGTTAAACTCGATGGGCCTTAAGGTCCCTTCCAGCTGGAAATCTGTGCCTCTTTTCTATTATCCTATAAACCTCGAGATTTGCAAAATACTGTACATATATTACCTCATTTGGTGCTCATTCACACCTGCAAATTTTCTGGATAGAGAAACCGAGGCACAGAGAGATTGCGACTTACTCAGAATCACGTAACTAAGTGTAGTAGGCAGAATTCTAACTCATTTCTTCTGCCTTCAAGTTCAACACTCCTTTCACCTCACCAATCTGCCTTTTCTAAGTTGAATCTAGCAGCATTTACTTAGTGTCACCTGGTGCTATGCTAAATTCTGGGAATACAAAAAAAGGATACACACGGTCTCTGCTCTCAAGGATTTCACAGTCTAATTGAAGGAAACAACATTCAAACCACTATAGACAAATGAGATACAGGCAGAATAAATTGGAGGTAATTATATTTGTATCTCGAGCACATAATAGATTTCCTTGGGCAAGGACTCGGTGAGAAAATCCTCAGTGACAGTCAAGTACTCAAAAGTCATCACAGGATGGATACTAACAGAAACTCAGCATGTAATAAACAGAGAAATGCCTTCGTTGGGCTAATGGAAAGGCAGGCTGGATTTGAAATCAGAAGACTTGGATTTGAATTCTACTCTGAAATTTTCCTCCCTCTCTGATGTGGAGCAACTCAGCAGTGCCTCATGAGAAAACTGAAGCAAACAAGGTTAAATGACTTGCCTAAGGTCACACCGTTACTAAGAGCCTAAAGCTAGATTTGAATAATAATGAACAATATTTCTATAGCACCCTGTACCAGGCATTGTTAAGCATTTTACTATCATCTGACTCGATCTTTCTAACAACCTTGGAAGGTAAGTGCATTTATTATTCTTATTTTACAAGTGAGGAAACTAAGGCAAGCAGGGTTAAGTCACTTGCCCAGGGAGACAGAACTAGTAAGTGCCTGAGGTAGGATTTGAACTCTTCCTGACTCCAAGCCTGGTGCTCTGTCCACTGAGTCACCTAGTTGCCCAAAAAGTGAAATGATGCCTAAGCTGCAAAGGAGTAGAGAGGAAGAAATCTTAGAAGTCATAGGTCCAACCCTCTCATTTTACAGATGAGTAAACTGAGGCCCAGAGAGTTTAAGCAACTTGTTCAAAGTCATACAGATTGAAAGTGGCTGAGTTAAGATTCAAATTCAGATCCTGTGGCTCCAAATCATTTCCTCTTCCCACTGCCCCCGCTCTAGTCCATAGTAGCGATAATACTCATCAAAAGTCTCCTAATTCCAAGTCCAAACTCACTGCTCACTCAATACATTCATGTTCATTTTTTCCCCTTTCACAATTGGACCTATTTGCATCATTTCTAAAATGCTGCCTTTTTTCCCCAAAAATAGAAATTGAAAAATTCGTTTCTAACTCCCTTCATTGCTGTCCTTCATACTCCAACAGGACTGAAATGATGTCATGATGTCAGGGTCAATATACAGCGTTCCGGCTGTGGCTGATCAAATCAAGACCAGCTCAGAAGACTCTTCCACAGACTGGGCACAAGTAGTACATTCTAACTCCCATCATCCATTTGGAAGGAAAATAGTGAAAGGTCCAGGTGAATGAATAAAATATTCATCAGCCTGAAAGGCGAGAATAACAATTTAGAAAATGTACTCCCAGGCCAATTTTGAGGAAAATTTCTACTCAAAGAATGTGGAGTCCAAGGATGCTTCCCAAAGGATTCAAGACAAATACTGGATCAGTAAGAGAACCAGTCACCAAGCCCTTTGCCTTCTAGGAGACAAATCTGGGTCTTGACCCCACCCAATAGCCTGTGTAGTTTTAGAGAGAATAGTTGAAGGCCTGGACTGACTTTAAATCTCCATTGGAAAGGGGACTGGGATTAATCTTTTTACTTATTTATTTTTTTGCTTTTTGGAGAGGGCAAGGTAGGGTAATTGGGGTTAATGGGACTTGCCCAAGGTCACATGGCTAGTTTGTGTGTTAAGTGTCTGAGGCCGGATTTGAACTTAGGTCCTCCTGACTCCAGGGCTGGTGCTCTATTCACTGCGCCACCTAGCCACCCCCTGGGCACTGGGATTAATCTACACTTTGATTTCTTATGTTCTTGGGACATCCTGGGTCGTATACATATCACTGAAGCTTAGCATTATGACTGGTACAAGGAGGTGCTTAATAAATGCTTCTAGCCAAGGATAGACAGGGTTGGATAGATCAGCCGCTGACCTTTCCTCTTCCACAATCTTTTCCCATAATCCTAGTCATGCTTAGTTAAGCTTTGTACACACACACACACACACACACACACATACACACGCATACACACACGTACACACACATATACACGTACACACAGGTACATACATGTACACGCATACACACGTATACACATACACATGTACACATATATATACACACACATACATACACACATGTACACACACATACACACTTTCCCGAGCTAAGTATAAGACAAGCACTCACTGCTTAGAGGACTTTTCTGCATGGCAAGAGACTAATGGAGCTTTCAGGAGTGGTATTCATCGTGGTCAGTCAGCAGGTCCCTAAGGTTGGAGCATGCACACACGTGACATTTTTTCAGTTCTACCACAAACATTCATTAAGTGCCTTTTGTGTGCAGAGCACAGGGCTAGCTGCTAGGACAGATGGATTCTGTGTGTGACATCCTGGAGAGACTGGAGATCAAGAGACCTGGGCTCAGATTCCAGCTTTGATGCTTAGCATCTCCAGGAGGGTGACTTGCTTTATTAAGCCTCAGTTTCCTCCAATGACAGTCCAGGATAATGATACTTGCATGGCCTGCCTTACAAGTTTATTGGGTGAGATGTTATTCTCATCCCTTTTCTTCTCTCTTTGAACATGGTCTCCTCTCACTCATTCTAATTTCCACCATCAGAAGCACCCCCTTTTAATTTTTATTAATTTGTGAAATCAGCTGGTAGTGTAGTGAATTAGAGTGTTGGATTTGTAATCAAGACGACCTGAGTTCAAATCCAGCTTCAGACACTAACTAGCTGCATGACCCTGGGCAAGTCACTTAGCCTCTGCCTGCCTCAGTTTCCTCATGTGTAAAGTGGGGGAAATAATAGCACCTGTCCCCCAAAGTTGTTTTGAGGTTCAAATAAGATAATATTTATAAAGTCCATTGCAAACTCTATAGCACTGTGTAAATGCTAGCTAGGTTCATGCTATAGACAGGTAGGTAGGTAGTTAGATACAGACACATGTTATAATATAATATACGCATACATACATATGTGTGCACAGATATGTGTACGTGCTGCATGTATGAGAAGTCTTCACTTCATGGCATGGGGCTAAAGGAGCTTTCAGGGGAGGTATTAGCAGTGATCATTTGTTTGTTCTTGAGGTTAGGACATGGGCACATGCCCCATTTCTTCAGAGTAGGTAGAACATGATCAAAAGGGATGGCACTAGCAGTTGGGGGCTTGGGGAAAGGCCCCCTCCACAAGGATTGACCTGGAGTCTTGCCAAGAAAGCTGAAGAGGTGGGCCAATGCAAGGAGTAGATTTCCGAACACAGGGGCATCTGGTCCAAAGTCCCTTGTACCTCTACGTCTGGGGGGCCATTGAGTGAAATAATGCCTTTTTGCTGTATCTTGAACAATCATGCTTCAGGGTGTTACCCAGGGTAGACAGGAGCTAATCAGAACAGCAGAGAATCCCTTCCACAAAATGCAGGAAAAGGAGTCATCTAGCCTTAGCTTAAAGACCTGCTTCTCTAACTGACTCTCAGAAGCCAACTGTTTAATTTCTAGCGTGAACATTTACACTTCAGACACCACAAAAATGCCACAAATCAGACCTTGGTTTAGTGTTTTGTTCATTGTCTAGTCATCAGAAAAGGATAGAGAATAATGTGGATCAAACTTAAAAGTGTGCCAGGGGTACTTTTTTTGAGAATAAGTCGATAAACATTTACCAACACAAACCTGGGGGCCCATCATGGTGCTTTCCAAGGTGGCCCATTCCACTGGGGGAAACCTTTAATGACCAGGAAGTTTTCCCTTCCATCAAACCCCAGATAGCCTCTTTGTACCCCTGCCCCTCCCCATACCTAGTTCTGCCCTCTGAAGCCAGCCCTTCACCTACTGGGACATGACTATAGTGGCCTCCCAAAGTGTTTCCTTCTCCAGGCTCACCATTTCTAGTTCCTACAGGGCCCTGTGGTTTTGGTCTGTTGTTTCTGTGACTTGTGCTGCTGCTTGTCAGGGAGATAAATCCTTGTTTATTCTTGCCAATGGGAAAAAAGGATAACATGGATGAATGTAATCCTCAGATAATCTCCAAACTCATTTTTAGCCAATAATTCTGAAGTGGAGTAGAGAACTCAACGAATTTGGCTGGCTGTCTATCCATCTATCTATCTATCTATCTATCTATCTATCTATCTATCTATCTATCTATCCCTCTGTCTATCTACCTATCCATCTATCTATCTATCTATCTATCTATCTATCTATCTATCTATCTATCTATCTATCTAACTGTCTGTATATCTATCTGTCTGTCTGTCTATCTGTCTGTCTGTGTCTATCTATCTGTCTATCTATCTATCATCTATCTATCTATCTATCTATCTATCTGTCTGTCTGTCTCTCTGTCTGTATATCTATCTGTCTGTCTATCTATCTGTCTATCTGTGTCTATCTAGCTATCATCTATCTATCTATCTGTCTGTATATCTATCTGTCTGTCTATCTGTCTATCTGTCTATCTATCTGTCTATCTATCATCTATCGATCTATCTGTCTGTATATCTATCTGTCTGTCTGTCTATCTGTCTATCTATCTATCTATCTGTCTGTCTGTCTATCTGTCTGTC
>JAQQSU010004268.1:0-14129 GCA_028627135.1 Pseudochirops cupreus
AAGGAAGGAAGGAAGGAAGGAAGGAAGGAAGAAAGAAAGAAAGAAAGAAAGGGAGGAAGGAAGAAAGAAAGAAAGAAAGAAAGAAAGAAAGGAAGGAAGGAAGGAAGGAAGGAAGGAAGGAAAGAAGGGAAGCCTAGACATTATATTTCAAAAAATTATCAAGGAAAACTTCTCTGATATCTTAGAGCCAGAGTATGATAGAAATTGAAAGAATCCACTTCACCTCCTGATTAAAAAAAAAAAAACTGAAATGAAAACTCCCAGTAATATCATAGCCAAATTCCAGAGCTCCTAGGGCAAAGAGAAATTGTTACAAGCAGTTAGAAACAATTCAAATATAATAGAATCATAGTCAAGATAATAGAATATTTATTGGCTCCTGCACTAAAGGAGCAGACATCTTGGAATGTAATATTCCAGAAACAAAAAGAGCTAGGATTAAAACCAAAAATCACCAACCTGGCAAAAATGAATATAATTCTTCAAGGGGTGGGGGGTAGATTTTTCATGAAATAGTTGACTTTCAAGTATTCCTGATGAAAAGACCAAAGCCGAATCAAAAATTTGACTTTCAAATGCAAACCTTGAGAGAAACATAAAAAGGTAAATAGGAAAGAGAAATCATAAGGGATACAATAGTTAAACTGCTTATACTTCTACACGGAAAGATGGTATTTGTAACTTATGAACTTTATCATTATTAGGGTAGTTAGAAGGATTGTACATAGACAGAGGGCATGCATGTGAGTTGACTATGATGAGAAGATATCCAAAAAGAAAAATTAAGGTATGAAAAAAGGAATTCTCTAAAATAAGGGAGAAAAGAAAGGTAGGATGGGATAAATTATCTCACAAAAGAGTCATAAAAGAACTTTTACAGTGGAAGGTGAAATAAAGAGGGTGTCTGGTGGGCAATGTTTGAACCGTACATCAAAACTTATTTAACAATGGAATAGCATTCACACTCAGATGGGTATAGAAATCTGCCTTACCCTAGAAGGAAGTAGGGTAAAGTAAGAGATGCGGATATGTAATAGAAGCAAGTGTTGTTTGGAGAGGCAATGGTCAGAAGCAAAACACTTTTAGAGAAGTACAGAGAAAAAGGAGAGAGAGAGAAGGACTAACAGGGGGAAAACAGAATGTAGGGAAATACAAAATAAATAATCATAACTGTGAATGTGAAAGGAATTTACATACCCATAAAACAGAAGGAAATAGAAGAGCAGATTTTTAAAATCTTACATATGTTCTCTACAAAAAAACATACCTAAAGCAGAGAGACATACACAGAATAAAGGTAGCAGGCTGGAGAAAAATCTATTACATTTTAGTTGATATTAAAAAAAAAAAAGAAAAGCAGAAGTAACAAAGAGGATCTCAGACAAAGCAAAAGCAAAAATAGTTCTAGTTTAATGACATAAGTGGGGGAAATAACATTTTGCTAAAAGGTACCATAGACAATGAAGTAATATCAGACTAAAATGTATGAACTCAGTGAAATAGCATACAAATTCCTAAGGGAAAAGTTAAACAGATTACAGAAGGAAATAGACAGCAAAACTATACTAGTGAGAGGCCTCAGCTTTCCCATCTCAGAACCAGATAAATCTAATAACAAAAAAGAAGTTAAGATGAATAGAATTTTGGAAAAGTGAGATATAATAGGAAATTAAAGAAAATTAAAAGGGAGAAGATGGAGGAGCAAAAGCTGATACTTGCTTGAGGTCTTCCCCCCAAACACCTCCAAATACCTGTAAAAAAATGACACCAAAGTCTAGAGCTACAGAAGCCACAAAATGACAGAGTGAAACATATTTCCAATTGAAGACAGTCTGGCAGGCTGACAGGAAGAGTCTATCACGCCAGGTGGGGAGCAGAGCACAGTCCCTCATGGACCACACTGGCACAGACCAGGCCAGGGCTGGCCTCAGGCACTGAATTGCTGGCAACTGTGGTGATTTCCAGGCTCCTCAACCCACAATTGCCAAACACAAATTGAAAGGTCAGTGGGGAAACTCCGCTGGACCCCGGGTGATAGAAGAGTGCAGTCTGGTCCCAGTCCTGAGGCAGTGGAGGTAAAGGCAGCAGTGACTGCAGTGGTGGTGGTAGCAGCAACAGCAACAACAGCAGTGGTGGCTGGTTCTGGAGCTCCAGGCCCACAGTGGGTTGGGGGAGGGGGATCAAGCAGCTGATCAGAGCAGTTGCAGGGATCTCTTTACTCTTTACAGGATTTGTTTGCTTAGCTTGTGCTTCCATCTGGGTCACAGTCCTGGGTGGAAGTCCTGGGGTGAGGAAAAGCACTGGCATGGCAGAGCTTATGGCATCTGTGGAGAGAGGGTCCTCCTAATGGTTCCAAGGTGAAAAAAGAATGGTCACTCAAAAACAAGCCCACAGTACAGGAGGGAAGTGAAAACCTCTCCTTTCATCATAATGCCTTAGAAGAAATGAAAATTTATAGGGGCTGATCTGAGATCGTGTTTGCTACTTCTACTTTTCTGTTTTTAATATCAGCTAAATATCATAAATCAACTAAAACATAATAGATTTTACTACAGCCTGCTACCTTTATTCTGTGTATGTAACTCTCAAAATAGCTGTGCAAAACCCCAGAAACTTAGGAGAAAGCACTCTTCATTCTGGAAGCAGAGTCAAACCTTGGTAAAAAGCTCAAAAGTCAAGTAATTGTATTGGAAAATGAACAAAGTAAAAAAAAATAGATTATAGAATCTTTGGTGACTAAGAAGATCAAAACATATAACCAGAAGAAAACAACAAAGTCAAAACTCCTGCATCAAAAGCCTCCAAGAAAAATATTAATTGGTCACAGGCCATGGAGGATATCAAAAAGGATTTTGAAAATCAAGTAAGGGAAGTAGAGGAAAATTTGGGAAGAGAAATGATAGTGATGCAAGAAAATCATGAAAAAAGTCAAGAAGTTGCTAAAGGAGACCCCCAAAATACTGAAGAAAACAATACCTTAAAAAATAGACTAACCAAAATAGCAAAAGAGGTCCAAAAAAATCAATGAGGAGAACGCTTTAAGCAAAATTGACCAAATGGAAAAGGAGATCCAAAAGCCCACTGAAGAAAATAATTCCTTAAAAATTATAAAGGAGAAAATGAAAGCTAATGTCTTCATGAGAAATAAAGAAATTATAAAACAGAAATAAAGAATGAAAAAAAGAAGACAATGTGAAATAGTTCATTGGAAAAACCACTGGCCTGGAAAATAGATCCAGGAGAGATGATTTAAAATTATTAGACTACCTGAAAACCATGTTCAAAAAAAGAGCCTAGACATCATCTTTCAAGAAATTATCAAAGAAAACATCCTTTATATTCTAGAACCAGACAGTAAATTAGAAATGGAAAGACTGCACTTATCACCTCTTGAAAAAAAATCCCAAAAACAAAACTCCAGGAATATTGTAGGTAAATTCCAGAGTTCCCATGTCAAGGTGAACATAATGCAAGCAGGCAGAGAGAAACAATTTGAGTATTTTGGAAACACAATTAGGATAACACAAGATCTCTCAACTTCTACGCTGAAGGATCAGAAGTCTTAGAATATTATATTCCTGAGGTCAGAGAAGCTAGGATTAAAACCAAGAATCACCTACCCAGAAAAACTGAATATAATCCTTCAGAGGGAAATATGGACATTCAATGAAATGGAGGACCTTCAGGCATTCTTGATAAAAAGACCAGAACTGAACAGAAAATTTGGCTTTCAAATACAAGAATCAAAAGAAGCATGAAAAGGTAAACAGGAAGAAGAAATCACAAGGGACTTATTAAAGTTGAACTGTTTAGATTCCTATGATATTTGTAACTCATGAAACTGTTGTCAGTATTAGGGTAGCTGAAGGAAATATATAAATATAAATATGTAGATGTATGTATGTATAGACAGAGGTCACAGGGTGAGTTGAATATGAAGCAATGATGTCTAAAAAGTAAAATTAAAGGGTGAGAGAGGAATATATTTGGGAGGAGGAGCAAGAGAGAGATAGGATAGGGTAAATTATCTCACATAAAAGAGGCAAGATAAAGTTGTCACAATGAAGGGGAAGAGCAGGGATGTGAAAGGGAATGAGTGTACCTTACACTCATTGGATTTTGCATAAGGAGGTATAAGAGTAAGCACCCTAGCATACCCAGGATGATGGCTAGCACAGGCTCTTTGACCTGCTTTTCTAAAAGAAAGCAACTCAAAACAGGTTAAAAATCTTGCTTTAGTCAAATATATGTCATTTACTTAGTTCAGTGGGGAAAAGTCAGCACTCTGAAATTCAGAAAATACAAATAGAAATTACAGACAGACAAAAAATACAGAAGAAAATACACAATTTAACAGACCAGATAACAGGGCATCTAGCTGTCTGACCATTACATACATACAGTATTAGTTACCAGAGAGAGTAGGACCAACATCTGTGTTTCCAAAGCTGTGGATCTCAATGGTTACCCAGAATTTCATCTGCCCAAATCATACAACTCTTCTCATAAGTGAGACACAAAGTAAAACCTCACCCTAGGGTATAGAAATAGTCTTCTCCAGGGTCAGGCAACTTCACAACCTTTTTGACTCATTGCCTAATTACAAAGTAACAAAAGGTATGGACCTTTCTGAAAAAACAAGCCTCCCCTAAGCAAGCTTCTCTTGTTGGGCTCAAAATGAGGTTATTATGGGGCAGGAAAGGTCTTCAAATTCCCTAGGCCAATTAAGAGGCAAGGAAGATCTTCAAATTCCCTTACCATTACAGGAGGGAATAACATACACACTCAATTGGGTATCTTACCCTACAGGAAAGTAGGGGGGAAGGGAATAAGAGGAAAGATGACAGAAGGGAAGGCAGGTTGAGGGAGGAGATAGTCAGAAGCAAACACTTTTGAAAAGGGAGAGGAGCAAAGGAGAAAATAGAATAAATAGAATGGAAGGAAATTTAATCTTTCACAAAATGAGTAGTGTGGAAATGTTTCACAAAACAACACAGTGTTCTACCATGGCAAAGAGCTCAAAAGTCAAGTAATTGGCTGTCCATATGAGCAAGCAATGGAAACACAAACAGATGATAGAATCCTTTTTTGGGGACAAAAAGGATCAAAGCATGGCATGGGAGGAAGACAACTAAGTCAAAACTCATGGATCAGAAACCTCCAAGAAAAATATGAACCAGTTACAGGCCATGGAGGATTTTGAAAATCAATTAAGAGAAGTGGAGGAAAAATTCAGAAGAGAAATGAGAACAATGCAAGAAAATCATGAAAAGTGAGTCAAAAGCCTGCTAAAGTAGACACAAAAAAATTGAAGAAAAAATCATCTTAAAAACAGACTAACTCAAATGGCAAAAGAGGCCCAAAAAGCAAATAAAGAGAAGAATGATTTAAAAAGCCAAATTGCCCAGATGGAAAAGGAATTTCAGAAACTCACTGAAGAGAATAATTCCTTTAAAATAATATTGGGGCAAACGGAAGTTAATGACTTAATGAGAAATCAAAATACTATAAAACAGATAAAAACAAATGAAAAAAAAATAGAAGACAATGTGAAATACCTCATTGGAAAAACCACTGATCTGGAAAATAGGTCCAGGAGAGATAATTTTAAAATTACTGGACTACCTGAAAGCCATGACCAAAAAAGGAGCCTAGAAATCATCCTTCAAAAAATTCTCAAGGAAAATTGCCCTGATATTCTAGAACCAGAGGGCAAAATAGAAATTGAAAGCATTCACTGATCCCCTCTTGAAAAAGATTGTAAAAAGAAAACTCCTAGGAATATTATAGCCAAATTTCAGAGTTACCAGTTCAAGGAGAAAATATTACAAGCAGCCAAGAAGAGACAATTTGAGTACTGTGGAAACACAATAATAATAACACAAGACCTAGCAACTTCTACATTAAAGGATCAAAGGGCTTGTAATATGATATTCTGGAGGTCAAAGGATCTAGAATTAAAACCAAGAGTCACATACCCAGCAAAACTGAGTATAATACTTCAGGGGAAAATGTGGATATTCAATGAAATAGAAGACTTTCAATAATTCTTGGTGAAAAAAACAGAGCTGAAAAGAAAATTTGACTTTCAAATATAAGAAGTAAGAGCAGCATGAAAAGGTAAATAAGAAAAAGAAATCATAAGGAACTTATTAAAGTTGAACTATTTACATTCCTACATGGAAAAACAGTAATTGTGAATACAAATGTATATACATATACATACACATATGTCTATATGGGAGGGTTTATATATGCATACAAACAAATATCTGAGTATATGTATGTATGAATACATAGAGGGCACAAGATCAATGGAATAGGAAGGGACAATACTCTAAAAGGTGAAATTCTGAGGTGGGAGAGGATTGAATGAGAGGAGACAGGGAGAGACAGAATGGGGTTAATCATCTCATAGAAGACGCAAAGGAAAATTGTTACAATGGAGGGGAAGAACAGGAAGGCAAAAGGGAAAGAGTCAACCTTACTCTCATTGAATCTGGGCTTAGGGAAGGAATGACATAAACTCTAAACTGGGTATCTTGCCACACAGGAGAGTAGGGGGGATGAGGATGAGAGGTGGGATGATGGAAGGGAGGGCAGAGTCGGGGGGAGGGTTGATGGAAGTACACACTTCTTTAAAGGGACAGGGACAGGGAGAGGGTAGAGAATAGAATAAGGAGGGTGGGGGCAGGATAGGAAGGAGGGACATAAAATCAGTCTCTCACAACATGCCCACTGTGGAGAGGTTCTGTGTAATTACACATGTACAACCTGTATTTAATTGCGTGTCCTTCCAGTGGGGGTGGGTGACAAGGGAGGAAGGGAAAGAATCTAGAATTGAAAGTTCTATAACCAAATGTTAACATTTATTATTATTATTATTATTATTATTATTATTATTAAACTACATCCAAATGGGAATTAAGATACACAGGCACTGTGGTAGGGAGATCTATCCTGCCCTACTGGAAAGTCAGAGAGGCAAGGGGGAAGACATAGAAGAGAGCAAATTGGGGGAGGAATTATACAGTAGGATGGCTGTTTTGAGGTGCTGGGTAGGGGAAAGATGCGCAGAAAACTGGTAACTCAAAATCTCATGGAAATGAATGATGTAAACAAGAAAATAATTAATTAATTCATTAAAAAAGAAAAACAATAATTGTAACTCATGAGACTTTTCTCAGTATGAGGATAGCTGAGGGGAATATATGATGTGTATATATGTATATGTGCGTATACAGACACACATATACATATATATATATATATACATATATATATGTATATATATATATATGCATGTTTAAGAGGGTGTGTGTATGTGTTTGTGTGTGTGTATGTGTGTGCAAATATACTTAGAAGGGACAGGATGAATTGAATATGAAGGGATGATACCTAAAAAATAAGATGAAGTGGCAATAGAGGAATATACTGGGAGAAGGAGAAAAAGGAGAGAAAGAATAGAGTAAATTATCTCACATAGAAGAAGCAAGAGAAAACTGTTTCAAAGGAGGGGAAGTGCAGGAAGGTGAACTGGATTGGGTCAACCTTATTCTCATTGAATTTAGCTTAAGGCGGGAATAACATACACATTCAATTGGGTATCTTACCCTACAGCAAAGTAGAGGGGAAGTGTATAAGAAGGGTGATAATAGAAGGGAAGGAAGACTGGAGAAGAGGGTAGTTAGAAGCAAACACTTTTGAAAAGGGACACAGTTAAAGGAGAAAATACAAAAAGTGGGGGCAAGATAGGATGGAGGGGAATATAGTTAGTCTATCTCAATATAACTACTATGGAAATGTTTTGTGTTAACTCTCCATGTACAGCCTATATTGAATTACTTGTCTTCCCAGTAGGGATGCATGAGGAGGGAAGAAGGGAAAGAATCTGGAAATCAAAGTTTTAAAAACAAATGTCAAAAAATCATTTTTTGCATGAAACTGGGAAATAAGAAATACAGGCCCTCGGGTGTAGAAATCCCTCTTGCCCTACTAAAAAGTTAGGGGCAGGGATGGGGGGTTATATAAGAGAGAAAAGGTTTGGGGAAGGGTTATTCAGTAGGCTTGCTATCTTGAGATGGGGGTAGGGGAGAGACAGAGAAAAAATTTGTAACCTAAAATCTTGTGGAAATGAATGCCGAAAACTACAAATAAATTAACAATTTTTAAAAAATAACATAAGAATGACAAATTTGATAAAAGAAACATGCTGTTTTAATAAATAAAATTGAACTTTCTTCAAAAAAAATTGATAAACCAGTAGCTAATTGCATTCAGAAAGACCAGAAAGCAAGAAAAAATATGAAATTACCATTAACAAAATTTTTATGTGGCTCTAGACAAGTCACTTAACCCTAACTGGCTTCAGAACAAACACAAAAAGAAATCAAATATAGAAAATTATAGACCAATACCCCTAAGAAAATCAATAATAAAAAATTATCAAAATTATTAGCAAAATGTTTCTATCAACGTATGTGAAAAGATTGTACATGATAAGGAGATTAGATTTATATCAGGAATTCTGGTTTCATTTAATATTAGGAATGTTATAAAAAAATTATGGATCTTATTAGTAAGAACAAAGATCATGAGTATTCCAAATGATACTTTTTAAAATGTCTGAAATGCTTAGAAATGTATGAATCTTTCCACAGTACTATAAACAAAATCAATCAGAAACAAAGTGAAAGAGCCAGAACTATATTTAAGGTGGATAAACTAGATAGTTTTTTCATGAGATCAGGGGTAAAACAAAGATATTCACTCTTACTGCTACTATTACATAATCTGCTACAAATTCATGGTATGACAATAATACCTAAAATTGAAATAAGAATTAGGAAAATAAAGAAACAAAATTATCACTTTCTGGGGATGATATGATGATTTGTTTAAAGATCTTAAAATAGCTAATCAAAAATGGAAAAATTGAACACTTTGGAAAAGTGTCAGTGAATAAAATAAATCTAAATAACTATCAATATCATTCCCTAACTCCTGCCTCCCTCAAAAAAAAAAAGCAAGAATTAATGTAGTACATATAAACTCTAAATATTCTTATTGTACATCCTACTCTCATTGAACTTATTACCAAGGCTTAGGCTACATGCATGTTTTCCTTAGAATTAAAAAGTATCCCATGGCAACTAGGTGTGGCAGTGAATAGAGCACTGGCCCTGGAGTCAGGAGGATCTGAGTTCAAATCTGGTCTTAGACACTTAACACTTACTAGTCATGTGAACTTGAGCAAGTCACTTAACCCCAATTGCCCTGCCTCCCTGCCTCCAGAATGAAAGAAAGAAAGAAAGAAAGAAAGAAAGAAAGAAAGAAAGAGAGAGAGAAAGAGAGAAAGAAAGGAAGGAAGGAAGGAAGGAAGGAAGGAAGGAAGGAAGGAAGGAAGGAACGGAGGAAGGGAGGAAAGGAGGAAGGGAGGAAGAAAGAAAGAAAGAAAGAAAGAAAGAAAGAAAGAAAGAAAGAAAGAAAGAAAGAAAGAAAAAACATTCCTGAAGGATAAATTGTTATTTTATAATGACATTGGCTCAAGGCTCCCACCCTGATTCATTTGCACCCTCCCCTCAGATTTCCAGTTGAACTTTTTGTATCACCTTAGTATGTAAGTTTTTCTAATAACAATAATAATTAAGGCTGTCAGATTAAATTGTTTCTCATTTGGAAATCTGAGGAGAAAGGGGAAATGCACCATGGTGGAGACTTGAGTCAAATGTACTTGTTAAAGAGATAAAGCAGTGGAACAGGTAAGCTACACAACGTATAGAAGTAAATGAACATAGCATCTTAACACAGTTTAATAATCTAAAGCTGCATCTACTAGAATTAGGATTTTCTTCAACATACCTAATAAGAAAAAAATGGAAATCAGTATGGAATGAATTCTTTTCAGTACAAAACCTCATATCAGATACAAAGATAAGTTCCAGATGGATATAGGACATAAATATAAAAGATAACATCAAAAGGAAAATAGTGGGGCATAAAATATATTACTTATTGGATCTGTGAATAATGGGAGAATTAATGAACAAACATAAAATACAGAGGATCACAGAAAATTAAATGGACTGAGTATAGACCATTAGATTTCACAATTAAGATACCATTACTAATTTCAGAAAGAACAGTTTTAGATGAGTGATGAGGTCTCAATGCAGACTACAGATGGTTTAGAAAAGAGTGAGAGGAGAGGAAATGGAGGCAACGAAAGTAGACAGCTTTTCAAAGAGTTTGGCTGTGCACAGGAGGATAAATATAGGATGATAGCCAGAGGGGATGGTAGGATCTAGTTAGATTTTTTGGATGAGGATATTTGGGCATGTTTGAAGGAAATATGGAAGGAAATAAAGAAGGCAATCAAGATTTGAGAGAAAGTGGCAATGCTAGTGAAGAAAATTTCCTGAACAAGACAGGAAAGGATAACATTAAAAATGATGTAATCTGGGCAAGATGAATGGTTCCCTCTTCATCAAAGACTGAGGGAAAGGAGTATATTGTGGGATATGAAGGTAAGAGGTTTTGAGATCAGGAAAAGGTAGAAAAGGAGGCTCACATCAAATAACTTCAGTTTTCTCGGTAATGTATGAAGTTAATAAATCAGCTGAGAGATAGAGGACAAATGTGATATAGTAGTCTGGAGCAGAGAACAAGTTTAAAATAATCATTTTTGCTGTGAAGCATCAAGAATCAAATAGTAAGAAGTAAAAGCACAGCGTGCTTCACCGAAGGCTTATTAAAGAGTTGATAACATAAATTTGGAGTGGACCCAGATCACAAGATAATTTAAATTTCTAGAGGAGTCAGATGGTGGGAAAAAAGTAAAAAGCTGAATGTTGACAAGAAAGGAATTAACTCAGGGAGAATGATCTGCTCTGGTCCAGTAAACCCCTGGAAGTCTAATTTTGAGGACCTAGAATAACCATAAGGCAGATGTGAGAATCTTGTATTAAGACACATATTAAAGAGATCTGTAAAAAATGTGTAAAACAAAGTTACTCCTACCTATTATTTATCTTTGCATTATTTATCATTTAAATATGGCACATATGTTTATTTTGTTATTTAGGGTTCATTATTTAAAATGAGTTAATGAATTATTATTAAAATTTACTGCTTTTAATGTCTGCTATGGTGAATATTAATAGATATAACCCAAATAAAAAGAGCTCTTTAGGCTGTGCAAGAAATTTGAAGAGTTAAAGTGATCTTGACTTTGGACTAAAAAGATTGAGAATAACAGCTACAGTGGTGCTTCTTGTTCAAGTATTGATTCAACAAGATATTCTTTCAAATTTTGAGATTCAATGAAGTTGATAAGCCTTGTTTGGAATTTTGTTTCCCTACCTCCAGTTCCACTGTAATCCAATACAGACTGATAAGCATTTATTTTTATTTATTTCTACTTTTTATTTATTTTTTGCTTTTTGGAGGGCAATTGGGGTTAACTGACTTGCCCAAAGTCACATGGCTAATAAGTGTGTCAAGCATCTGAGGCCGGATTTGAACTCAAGTCCTCTTGACTCTAGGGCTGGTGCTGTATTCACTGCACCACTTAGCTACCCCTCCAACGAGCATTTATCCCACCTCTCATCCCCATCCCCTTTAATTTTACCTGGGTAAAGATACTGCACTACGGAGAGAAAGATAGAATGAATAATGGTGCCTATGTTCAAAGAGCCTGCTACTGCAAGTAATTTTATAACCGAGATAAAGTCTGAGCTATGGGATTTATTTATTGATAAGTCATATGATTACAGAATTAATCAGGTCCAGGACTCTTAGCAGGCACAAGGACCATGAAGAGAGATTTATAAGGATTTTTATTTTTTTTCTATTTTTACATATACTATTTAAATTTTTTTTAAGATATAGGGATTTTCCAGACTTTAGGGACTCTAATTGGTTGCATCCAACAGCATCCTTCAAAAACAATTAGTGGTATAATAACGAAAAACTTCCCCCAAATTACATAACTTACAGGTAAACTTAACTCAGGATAATGAGACAGCTCTAAAAGCAGCACAATATATCAGTGATGATACAAAATGAAGTCAATTTGGTTCTATCAAATCCTTCCCTGATTCATGGGAGATGTAACCTTTTAAGTATCACTATACATTAATTCTAAAAGACTTTTAACATGGTTTTCATCAGCAAAGTGAAGTAACATGAATCTCTCTGCAACTAGTCTGGAATAGGCTCTAATGGAGCAACTACTGCAAAGTCTAAAAAAGAATTATGAACTTGAGGTCCCACTATAAAGTAAGGGAGCCATTTAACAATGGGTCTACCAGGTCAATTTCATGTAGCCAAGTGGAACAAGAAGAAGGATTCTACCTGCAAGATTTTCTGAAGGAATGTCATGATATCTCCTGGTGATTTAATATACAAACAGGAAGACTGGTTCATTATACCACAGCCCCCTTGTGAATATTTAAGAAGGTCTAAGAACATGTAGCTTTTTAAAGACCATTTGTGCTGAAGAATCTACCTTAATTTGGAAGGTGGAGATGGACTCACTTGTGGCTTGGGTGAGTTTCTTAATCTCAAGTGAGAGGTTCCTAGCTGCCTGTTCCAATGCAGAGACCCCAGTAAATGGAATTGGGGAGGAGAGGAACTTCATCCCCTTTCCATGTTGTTTTACAGGGTGTAAAGTCAATCACAAGCAGCTCTAGAGAGGACTGCTACTGTGAATAAATTTAAAGACCTAATCACATAGTATAGTGAACACTCTATTTATTCAGCAATAAATTAAAGCAAAATATTCAAGAAACTAAAACACAACATTCACAACAATATAACATAACAACTTATTACTAAGAAGGCCATAAAGCTTTAAACAAAACGTATCATTCAGTAAGTCACAATCTCTTTTAAAAAATACACACTATCCAGTCTTTCATCTTTACTCAAGACTGGCTTCCAATCATCCCTTTTTTTTTTTTTTTAATTGTTGGGTTTATTTTGAAGCAGTCATTTCCAAGAAACTATCTCCTCTCTCCCAACAGTGATGCCTTACCTCACTGAAAGGTTAACAAACTGGATTTTCTGCAATATACCATTAAGCCGTTCCAATAAAACATTCCTAGACCTTCTTAATCTTAGTGTCTTCTCTCTGACTACGTCCAGTTTATACAGTTTATATCTTCTTTGAACGTAGTTGTTTGCATATTGTCTCTCTTGTTAGACTGACCACCTTGACTGATTTTTACCTGTCTGTGTATTCTCAGCACTTACCACAACGTCCAGCTACATAGTAAATACTTAATAAAGCATTGTTGATTGGCACATTAGTTGTGGCTTCAGTGTTTTTATTTTTGAATTTAGTTAAAACCCCAGTTAAGGCAGGGGTGTTGTGAACCCAAGATTTTTTTTATTAGGTTTTAATGCATATAACATCAACCAATTGTCTTTCTAATCCACAACCACTTCTAATTAGGCAAGGCTGAATGATAATGAAGACACAACCCTTAGTAATATATAGTGACTAGAATTTTCTGGATTAATTTTATATCAGGGTTACTTTGTTTATCCAGTTTAGACTCTTCATCTCTCTGAGTCACTTTGGAAGGTTGTACTGCTGTTATTTCTGAAAATAATGTTCAGCCTCTTGGTCTTTCATTTTCAACACCTTCTATCCTTTTTTTTTAACTTTTATTTATTTTAGTTTACATCATTCGTTTCCAGGTGATTTTGAGTTACAAATTTTCTCCCCATCTTTCCCCTACCCACCACCCCCAAACAGCCATCCCACTGTATAACCCCTCCCCCAATCTATTCTCACCTATGTCCTCCCCCATCACCTCTCTGACTTTTCGGTAGGGCAGGATGGATCTCCCTATCACAGTGCCTGTGTATCTTAAGTTCCGGTTGGATGTAGTTAATAATAATAATAATTATTATTATTATTGTATGTAAATATATACATATACATATATATTTTTAACATTTGATTTTAGAACTTTAAATTCTAGATTCTTTCTCTTCCTCCCTCGTCATCCACCCCCACTGGAAGGACAAGCAAATAAATACAGGCTGAACATGTATAATTACACAGAACCTCTCCACAGTGGGCATGTTGTGAGAGACTGATTACACATCTCTTCTTCCTC
>JAQQSU010004269.1:0-14128 GCA_028627135.1 Pseudochirops cupreus
GGAGTCTTCCTAAATAGTTCTGGCTGACTGGATAATAAAGACTCCAAGATGGAGGCCCAAGACGGCGATCCGGATCCAGGCCGCTCAATGCGAGAGCACTGGCCTGAGAACAATCACTAAGTCCCCCTGCTGTCTGCAGGCTGCAGGCAGGAAGCTACAATGCAGAGGCAGGTGCAAAACCTCTGCCTTTTGCTTTTCCACTCTGGAGGCCTTTCGCCGGAATGCTTATCTCCCCCTTTCGCAATCGCCACTCGCAGCTGCTGCTAATCCGCTCACCTGAAAGGCTCCTCCCATCCAGCCACCCCCGGGGCACAGCCGCTGCTTCAGGACAGGCTGGTTTCGGTTCCCAGTGCTGATATGGTTCCTCGTAGCCAAGCTGACTTTAGTGGGAAGTATCTTTGTGTGCATTTTGGAGTTCTAGGATTGGTTTAGAGTCCTGTTTTATGGGTATTTTGGGGTGGCTATGTGAGAGCTGCGATATGTTGCTGCTGCTACGCCGCCATCTTGGCTCTGCCCCGCTCTGGCTTCTATTTTCATTATTCAATGGAAACTTCCCTCTATGAGATTAATGTGTCATTAAATTACAAATTTCTGTTGCCTTTCGTCAGTCTTCATCTTTTGACTTCTCTGAAACCTTTGATATTACTGACCACAATCTCCTTCTGGGTCAGGAGTTGTTCTCCGTGTATTTTCCTGACCCTGTACCTCCCTTCTAGTTCTCTTCCTCCTCCCCATCTGGCCACATTGTGGCCAAGAGCACTTGAAAGAGAAGACTCTGCTCTATGGACTAGTGTAGAACTTTATGGCTGATGAGAGGGGGATAAGTGGGAGCAGTAGCTAAGACAAAATATCCTTAACTGTGCTAGTTAACTCATAGAAACAATCAGAACCATAATTAGCCATTCTTATATTAGGGACAGAAACAAAAGTGACTTCAAAGACATTTCCAATTGACCAGGATTTTTGCTGTATCAAGTAAACAAAGAACCTATGAATTGCAACAAAAATCACTTGGGTAGGTAAGAGATTAAGTCAAACAGGAAAGGAGTTCCAATGGAGTGGAGTCATATTGTCAGAGGAGAGGGAAGAGAAAGATTCCTGCTGCAAGCTGCCCAGTTAGTTATTTATTCTTCTGGACTAGGTTCTAAGGTCCATTGTTTCCACTAACTGAAAGAATACAAATGTTCTCCTCACTTTCTTAGTGTTAAAGCCCTGTACCAAAGCCTTGTCTGGCTCACCTTAGCTGAAGATACTGCTCCATTCCTGACTGTCTCATTCAAGATACTATAGTCAGTAGGCTGTAAAAGAAAAGACCACTCATTCTGAGGTCATCTATCCCAATATTCCAATCTCTCTCTACAGCAGTGACCATCCCCATGTGATGACCAGAAGATTACTGATGCTTTGGAAACTGAATTTTTTTTTTCAACATCTAGCTTTCTTACACCTGTATTTTGTTCAGGAAATGGAAATATGCACAAAATAACTGAGAAAACTGAGTAGAAGCATGTCTCCCCTCCCCAATATAAATAATCCAGAATGTTACAACAATTAGTACAAATTTCAAAAGATCAGTGACCTAAACATTCAAAGTCACATGAGAAAATAAGATGAGTGAAATTTTAGCTCTTTAAAAAGTGTAGAGAACAATAAAAAAAAACTTCCAAAATTTTCCTAAACACTGACATCTGGTTTTTATCTTATAGTTTTAGACTATGCTTATTGAGCTGCTAAGAGGTTAATTGACTTGCCCAGGGTCACATAGATAAGACATAAATCCTGGTCCCCCATGACTCCAAGGCCAGCTGTGTCCACTCTCTTATGCTGCCTCTTCTTCTCCCACCTGCCTAACTCCTCCTCAGTTTCCTTTGCTGGATCTTCATCCAGTTCATCTCTATTACCCATGGGTATCCCCTAAACTCTGTTCCTAGCTCTCTTCCATTCTCACTCTATGCTGTGGTTTCTTAACCTGAGGTTGAAGAACCAATGAGGAAGGTGTAGGGATAGACTTCAGGGTGTCTGTGGATTTGTTTGTGAACAGTTTCTCACTACTGACTACCTATCGCACATATTTCAACCTGGATTTCCCATAGACATCTCAAACTCAACATGTCCAAAACAGAAATACTCTTCTCCTCAACTCCCCCTTCTTCTGAACTTTCCTGTTAATATTGAGGGCCCCACCATCCTTCTAGTTACCCAAGCTTACAATATCAGTGTCATCCTCAATTTCTCTCCCCTACTTAAGCCCCAACTACCAATCTCTTGCTGAGTCATATTGTTTCTACCTTCATGACCTCTATTATATACATCTCTTCCTCTCCACTCACAGCTACCACTCTGGGTGAGGCCTTCCTCAGCTCACGTCCAACATCATGCAGTCACTTTTCATTGGTCTCCCTGACTTACCTTTCTCTCCACTTCAATCCATGTTGACAAACTCTGCTGCCAAATAGATTTCCCTAATCATAAGCCTGATCATGTCTATAAGAAAATCCAGTCATTCCTTATTTCTCCCAGGATAGAACATAAAATATAGTGTTCGACTTTTAAGGTCCATCACGACCTAACCCCTGACTGCATCTCCAGTTTTCTCACTTTTCACTCTCCTCTTTATACATAGTTAATCAGTCAATAAACATGTCTTAAGCACCTGCTATGTTCCAGGCACTGTGCTAAGTGTTCAAGATACAAAAGAAGTTAAAAGACAATGCCTGCCTTTGCTGGAAAAGACTATGTGCATGTGCGCACACACACACACACACACGCACACACATACATATATACACAATCTATGTATAAGATAAATAGGAAAAATTATCAGAGGGAATCCACTGGAATCAAGGGAAGTTTAGGATAGCTTCCTGTAGAAGATGAGATTGGAGTTAGGACCTGAAGGAAGCAAGAAACCAAAACCTAATCCAATTGGTGAAGATAAGGAAGGAGAGCATTCCATCAATAAAGGACAGCCAGGAAAAATGCCTGGAGTTAAGTGATGGAGAGTTATATTTGTGGAACAGCCCAGAGACCAGTGTCACTGGATCAAAGAATATATATTAGGGAGTAAGGTGTAAGAAGACTGGAAAGTCAGGAGGGGCCTAGGTTATGATGGACTTTGAACACCAAACAGAGGATTCTGTATTTGATTCTAGAGACCTCAGGAAACCACTGGGGCTTATTGAGGGGTGTGTGTGTGTGTGTGTGTGTGTGTGTGTGTGTGTGTGTGTGTGTGTGAGACTTGATCACATCAGCATTATAGGAAATCATTTTAGTGACTGAGTGGAGAAAAGGTTGGAGTAGGGAGAGAGTTAGAGCAGGCACACCCAACAGCAATCTGGATTAAATTTTCCATGCATGAAGTGCTGAGGACCAGCCTTAGAATGGTGGCAGTGTCAGAGGAGAGAAGGGGGTGAATATGATATGTGTTCCAAAGGTGAGGAAGAGTAAAGGGGACATTCTAGAATCTAGATGAACACTTCTACATGCCCCTCCAAAAAATTTTTAAATAATTCACCAAATTGAATTCTGGAGTGGCAAAGTCAACAAAAAGTGGAGGTAAGATTTTTCTGAGCCTAAGAAAACTGGAAGGTTAGAAGGAAAAGTCTGTGCATACTTGTCCAAGAAGCATGAACTGATGCAGAATAAACAAACAGATGAGGAAAATAATATCCACAATGACTATAGTAAATAAAAGGAAAGAGAAAGGAAAGGACAACAGGAAAGGAAGGAAGGAAGGAAGGAAGGAAGGAAGGAAGGAAGGAAGGAAGGAAGGAAGAAAGGAAGGAAGGAGAGAGGGAGGGAGTGAGGGAAAAAGGAGTGAAACCAAGCATTTAAAGATCAACTAATTCTGAATCAACTATAAAGGACCAATGAGATAAGATGCTATCATCATCCAAAAAACTGATAAAAAGAAGTATATATTGTATGGTTTTACATATTATTACTTATTTCCATATTATAAGTGTGTGTGTATATATAAATGTATATACTTGTGTCTAATGGTGGTAGCCTTCTCTAGGGCAGGGTGGGAAGAAAGGGAAAAAAAATTAAAAGTGCACAGCAAAGAACAAAAGAAAATTAGAACAAATCACCAAAAAGCAGGATACTTTTGAAAATTATGTGTAATATATATTATATAGTTTTTTTAAGTAAATAGTGTGAAATGAAAATGTATGGTTTTATATTGAATGCTGTTCCTATGTTGTACTGTGTACATAGAAAAGTTCTTTTTTGTCTTTTTGTATTTAAGTACAAAATGAATAAAAATTTTAAAAAAGAGAGATGATTTGCTAGGCACAGCAACATGGAAGGATATATTTTGAAATGGAGGCATTATAAAAACAAACAATATCACTTAAAAAATTAAAAATTCCCCTGGGACAATTAGGTAGTATAGTGGATAGAGAGTCAGGCCTGGAGACAAAGACCTGAGTTCAAATCCATCCTCAGATACTCACTAGCTATGTGACCCCTGGCTAAGTCACTTTCCTCATCTGTAAAATGAGCTGGAGAAAAGAAGTGTAAACCATTCCTTTATGAAGAAAACCCAGAATTGTGTCATGAAGAGCCAGACACAACTAAACAACAAACAAGGGGTGAACTTTGTTAATGACTGTTCTTAGTCAGTTAAATAAAATAGTATTAACCAGTTGTTGCAGACTTTTTCTTTAAACACACTGTTCAAAACATTTATTTAGCTTTTAACTTCACAATTAAAATGATGAGAGGGCATTTCCAGTTTTGTTCAAAATATCAGATTTATCATTGACTCCTTTTCT
Organism: Pseudochirops cupreus; assembly: GCA_028627135.1. NCBI lineage: Eukaryota > Metazoa > Chordata > Mammalia > Diprotodontia > Pseudocheiridae > Pseudochirops > Pseudochirops cupreus. The sequence goes on from JAQQSU010004269.1 coordinate 4,779, forward strand.
TCAAGACAGTACACTTTGGGTATATAAGCTGCCATTTGTCAGCTCTAGGTCCCAAACACGGGGCAATGCATCTGGGTGGCGAATCACCCCTGACTGAGTGGCTTGTCATATTTTCCTTGTCATGCTGTTTACGTAAAGAGACCAAGACAGAGTGGGGGAAATTTCCTCAAGGCCCAGCTCCTCTGTCTGCCTTTGGGAACTTCCTCCAGCTGAACCTACAGAATATCCCCAAGTTCCTCATCAAGGCAAGGGGGCTTTATTATGGAGTTGGTTTTTACCTGGATGAATCTATAACAGGACCTTTCATTCAGGTATATTGGGTAATGCATATTGTGAGGCTAGATATCATGGCACAATAGTTCCCAGTTTGTGCTAACACTGGAACTTTGTAAATATTTGGTTCATTCCAGAATTATACTTAACTATAGTGTAATGGAGTCCCAGCATTTCCCCTTATTAGCTGCAACAGTTGGAAAAATCACTTCACCTTGAGGCCCTGTTGTCTCATTTGTAAAATGGGGACAATATTTCCTTTTCATCTCTATCATGGAGATACTTAAAGCTAATGCAGAATAGTGTACATAAGGAATTTTAAAATGAAAAGAACCCTAGAAATATCATCTTTGTGTTATGCCTTCTTTGCTGCTTCTTGGAGGATGTTCCTGACTGCAGAGATGCTGTAGGAAGTGGCAGGTAAGCTGAGAGTAAACATTGCCATTAAGTCTTGAGGTCCCTGAAATCATGTTCCAGTAACTCTGTTGAAATCCTATCCTTTACTTCTCAAGAACTGACAGGAACTGATTTTGGCCAGGCCCAGGAAGGAGAGAAGGAGAGTAGAGAGAGGAATTCAATAGAGGAAAAACTTGGTAGAGTTGCTGGCTATAGGTGATAATGAGCTTGTTGAAAACAAAACTAGAAATACAGCTGAACTCAGTCCTGCCATCCTACCCCAGAGGCTCCTCTGAGCAAGGACATAGGTCACCAACTCCCCATATCTTCCAACAGAAGAATGCTGAGTTAACCTTTGACTTCAAGGGTCTGCTGTATTTCTAGTTCTGTTTTCCTGACATATATTAGCAAGGTTCTCTAGCCTCGGGGGCCTCTGGGATCTGTATGGTTATTTCTTAACTCTGCTCTGTGATCTGTACTTTAAGCTTTGGTTGCTGTTGTTGTTAGCACTATAACAAATTGAAGGCAAAGAGGAAGGACAAAGGAGAGTGGGGAGAGAACTTGGATGACCCTGTGAATACCCTTGGGCCCTGTTCTTCATGTCCTTGGCTAGCCTCCAATAAAAGCCTTACCTGTGCCCTCGTGAACTTACATGAAAAGCAAAAGGACCAAAGTACATTCTGGCCTGAATTTCTGTTTTAACTCTTAAATGTCAATATACAGTGATCACTTAAGGTCTTGTGTTCAGCATGGCTAGGTCCCAATTATTTTAAATAGTGAATCCCTCTGAAGCATTCACAGGTGTTTGAATTTGTGCTGTATATTTGAAATGGTGAGAGAATTTGAAGATCTTCCCTGCCCCTTAATAGGCCTAGGGAATTGACTAGCCTCCACTGAAACTCTTGCCTACACAGGTAGTCATGAACTTGTATGAAGAGCAAAAGTGCCAAAGTGCATTCCCGTGCTGAATTTCTGTTTTAACTCTTAATTTTCAACATACAGTGATCACACAGGGTCTCCTGTTCAGCATGGGTAGGTCTCTATTAGTTAAAATAGTGAATCCCTCTGAAGTCTTCACAGGCATTTGAATTTGTCCTTAATATTTCCTCTGGTTTGAAACCAGTGACCATATTTTACATGATTATAACCTAAAATAAGGATAATTTGAATGCATGTGATCACTTCAAGTGACTGATTGTTTGTAGTAATTAGTACATAGCTACAATGATGTGTCTTCCATCTGAGAAACGAGCCAGTAACCAATGTCCCAAGGCCAGCCAGCATACACCCTAACCTACTGCACTCCCACCTTTTTGGTCAGAAAGTTTGACCATTTAAACCATTCTATTCAGGGGGTGGGAGATGGGGGTCACAGAGTGTCAAAGAGGAACAGACTTTTATGGGAGGCTAAGTTTTTATTTTTTTTAAATGCTCTTTGTTGTTACAATCTGTTTCTCCTTCTGGCTGCTTGACTATTACTTCTCAGTCTACTTTGTTGAAAGTTTTATGCCATCTGGACTGCCACTGTCCCCCAAGACACAGATTTTTGCTCTTATTTTTCTCTCTATGCTCTCCCACTTGGAAATCTTATCAGCTCCCATGGATTTTTATCATTGAATCAGATTACCTAGCTCTAGGCTCTTTTATGAGTTTCAGTCCCACATCACTAACTGCTTATTGGACATTTTTGGAACTGTATAAATTCACAATCACTGAGACAAAACTTATTTTCCCCCTAAGGCCACCTGCTTCTGAACTTTCTTATTTCTATTAAGTTTCTATCTTATTTCTATTAAGTAATTCTAGTTCATAGTGTCAAGGTTTGTAACTTTGGTGTCAATCTCAACTCTTCTCTCTCATTGCACATAACTAATAAGTCACCAAAGCTTGCAATTCTTCTTCTTCAACATCTCTGGCTTCCTTTAAAACTCAGCTCAAATCCCACCTTCTGTAGGAAGCCTTCCTTGGTACTGCTCCTTGCCCCATCTGCACCTCCATCCTAGTATCTTTTCCTTTAAGGCTACCTTCCATTTACTCTGTGGTAAATGTTTATGAATGAATTGACTGATATTGCTGTTGATACTGGAAGGCATGGTGCTAGACCCCAATGAGATGGAGCCAGAACTACAACTGTCCCTACCTTAAAAAGGAGCTTACATTCAGTAATTCCAAATTACCTACAGAGTAAATCCACATATGCTTCATTCGTATCCAAGATCTGTTTTACTGTGTATGACTTTTGTCTGGTACAGTTTAGTTTAACAAATATTTACTATTTTAATAACTAAAGGGAAATGTACTTTTCATGGCTAAAATATACCAATATTATATAAATGATCAAACCAACCAAATTAACCTAAATAATCAAACATTAAACCAACCAATCAAAAAGCTAATTTCTTCTTTTGAATTTTAACATTTCTTTTTTCTAGGTTTCATTTCAAAACAATTTTAACCTTTGTTTTTGTTTTATAATTTTGAGTTCAAAATTCTTTATCACCTTACCTCTTTTCCATAACTGAGATTTTTGTACCTCTTTTGCCATTTGGCCCAATTTGTTCTTTAAGATGCTATTTTCTTATTGCATCACTCTCATCTCTTCTCCCAATTTTTCCTCTACCTCTAATTTAATTTTTTAAAATACTTTTTGAAGTATTACATAAGTTCTTTTTTGTTATGAAACCAAATCACTTTTTGTGTGAGACTTTGCATGTGGCCTTTGACATTGTTTTCCTTTTCTGAGTTTGTGTTTTGACCTTCTTTGTCACCATAGTAACTTTATATGGTCAGGTTCTTGTTTTTGTTGCTATTGCTTTCTCATTTTCCCAGATTATTTCTTGACTTTTAACTTTATGTTAAATTTAAGCTCTGTTCCCAGGGTGGAAGAAGGTACTGCCTGAAGCTTAAGGTTTTTTTTCTCTGTTGTTTTCAAACTTAGTTCTGGTAGTCTGTAAAAGTTTCACATTCTTCTGAGGTGATATGATCTAAGGAGAGCTGCTCTCCTTACTGTATTCTTGTCTGACCACTGCAGGATAATCATTTTCTCTTTTGTTCAGGGGCTAGCACGTTTCACTTTCATGTTTGGCCCCCAAAGTGTCAGTAACACCTTCTCAAGCAATCATTCCAGATTGCTAATCTTGGTAATAAAAATCATAATATTAGAAATGTAGAAATTGTTGTAATCATCCAGACTCTGACTCCTACTCTTAGGGAGAATTCAATCTCTGTATATATTGCTTATTCAGACAATAGGGGAATCATTCCTAATTTTATATAAACAAAATATAGAAAACTCTCTTAAGCAGGCTAAAGGCATACATTTTAATACAGATCCTTTTCTCTTCTTTGCTTTGCCCTTTTTGTTCTCATCTTTGTTCTGGAGTGAGCTCAGAGAGAATGAAAGAAGAGAAATGATTTTCATAGCATCTCTAAGGAGCAAACAGATGAGAAGAATACAGAAAGACTCTTTGTCTCACCAATCTTTTCATTAAAGTAGCATTCAAAACAGTTCTGCTGATTTGGGGGGTGGGTAGGGTTGTCTTGGCATAGTATGTATGTTTATTCATACATACAAACGTAAATAAATTCATTCATTCATTCATTCATACATGTGTATATGCCTAACCCTCTCTCTTATCTTCCTCACTGGTTTTGTTTTTCTTTCCTTTTTTCTACATAATTTAATTATAAGAGGTTTCAATGCCTCTTGGACTGAAGAATTTGAGTTCACAGGATGTTACTTATCCTTTCTTCAAGCTCCATGGAATTGTTCTCCCCATCTCAGTTTTTTGTTAGCCTACAATCAGTTTTCTTCTCCTCTATCACAAATGCTAAGATGCCAAGGTCAACTCCCAAATGGTCCTTTCATTTCCACCTCAGTAATCAGTTTTTCTTTGGTGAGAATAAGATCCAGAATTGACACTTCACATTTTGAAGCATGAAATTTTCAATTAGTAAGTAAAGTAAGTAAAATTTTAAATTAGTAAGTCAAGATATTATGAGTTATTTTTTGTTGTTGTTGTTTTGAGGAGTTAGGGAGACAGAGACACATAGAAAAGAGACAGAGAGTCAAGGAGACGAAGACATGAGATAAGGAGGAAGAGACACAGAGAAAGAGAGACAAAGTCAAAACAGAGAAATATATCAGAGAGAAAGCAGACAGAGAGTATAACTAACATCTTTATGGAACTTACTGTGTTCCAGGTGCTATGCTAAGTGCTTTACAATTACTATTTCATTTGATCTTGACAAAAACAACCCTGGAAGGTAGGTGCTATTATTATCCCCATTTTACAGATGAGAAAAGGGAGTCAATAAGAAATTAAGTAAATTTCCCAGGTCACACAGCTAGTAAATGTCACAGATTAGATTTGAATGAAAGTCTTCCTAAGTCTCAACCTGACACTCCATCTACTGTGTACCTAGCTGCCTCAGAAGAGGCAGAGAGAAAGCAAGACAGACACAGAAACAGTGAGACAAAGAGAGACAGAGACAAAAAGAGAAAGAGAAGAAAAGAGGGAAGGAGAAATATTCCAGTAGATGTCCAGATTTAGAATTCTCTGATCACTATTATCTCATACCACCTCTTCCCCAACTCCTTGGTTATTTCCTCTTTCCATCTAGGTGACTCCAACAATATCATTTCTATTCTCTCTCTTTTGATCTTCATTCCAATGGTTTCCCCTTTGCCTTGCCCCTTTCTGGAATATCCTTACATGTTGCTGCTCACCCCCATCTGATCCCATGTTTGTCCTTTATCCTTCTCCTTTTGAATATTGCTTACTCTTATACCACTTAGGGATCTCATCTTATGTCTCAGTGATACCAAAAAGGTCAAATTTTCCTCATTACGATAGAATCTGAACTTTCCCTTCCTTGGCTCACATACTTTGTAAACAAGTTTTTAGAGATCTGAAGCCATGAGTTTTATTTTGATATTCTTCCAAAAACTTGATCTCCTGTCAATTTCAAGATGATTTTTGTTGCTATTCTTCCCACATTGTAGCTACTCTCTGTAATAAAGATATACACACAAAACTATATGGTAGTTTTCTTTCCCTTTCTTCCTTTTCAACTTAAAACCCTTTTAAAGGGATTTCAAAGACTCTAGACATATACTGTCTTACCAGCCCATGTGAACTGAATGTTTTCCCTAAACCATTCTTCATTCTTCATCCCTAAATCATTCTTTTAAAACATCAAGAAATCCAAAATCTTTCCTTGTTTGTCCAAAATCTTCTATTTGCCTGCTTCAGTTATATGAGATAAAAACCACCTCCCATCACTCTCCCTCTTTTTTCTCTAGAGTATTCATGTTTCCCTCCTTTTCCTTTCTTCTTTGGTGGTTATTAACACAAAACAAAAACACTTCAGGCCCTTCATTTGTTTAACAACCTCTATGACCCCTGAGGATGTTAGGAGTTTGAGAAGAGATTTGTATCATCTTCATCTTTTAACCTAACCCTTTTTTCTTCCTTTTTGAAGAGAGCCAATAACATCTTGGGGTGATGTCTTGACATGTTCATGAGTTGTATTTAAATGAAGGTGTCAGTTCCAGTCTCTCTTCCAAACTCATCAAAGTGCAGTAACAAGACAAAAATCAGAAAGAATGGTGATAGCCCAGGATGCATTGTATGGTCTTGGCATTTTGATGTCTAAGGTCCAACCACCTTCATGGCAATTGGAACAATTTGTCCTCATCTACCCATTCCACTGGGGGAAGTCTATATAAGGTTCGGATAAACATCTCTGTAAGTCACAAATGGATTTGAGGCCTCTCAATTACCCTCAATTTGGTTTAGCTGGTCTGCTGAGACAATTTTACCACGATTTGGCCTTTGTACGTGATATAGCTTCTTGGAGCTACAGGTGAGAGGTGTTTCCTTGTATACAATATGCATTGCTTTTCTGATTACTCGCTGTTATTTATCTTTGTACATGGGTGATACCGTGCATGGTTCACTGATCTTAGAATAAGGAAGACTTGTCTTTCGGAGTTCAAATCTGAACTCAGACAGTTACTAGCTGTGTGACCCTGGGCAAGTCATGTAACCCTGTTTGCCTTAGTTGCTCATCTCTTAAATGAGCTAGAGAAGGAAATAGTAGGTTCCGCCGGTGTCTTTGCCAAGAAAAGTGCAAATGGGGTCACAAAGAGGTGAGAAAGAAATCAATGGGTAGATAGTTTTTCTAGGGGTTTGACTATGAAGAGAAAGAGAGAAAAAGGGGGAGAGTGAGAGAGAGAGAGAGAGAGAGAGAGAGAGAGAGAGAGAGAGAGAGAGCAATATAATTGGGGTTGAACAGAGTACATAGAGGAATTTCCAGGGGGCTTTTTCTGTTGGCCAAGTGTGACAGCACTCTTGCACCTTTGAGATGAAAAGCCATTCATTCATGACTGAGATGTTCTGTGCCTCCTAGAAGTTGAAGAAAACCCTCCTTGTCCAGTAAGCTGAATGAACTATTATTAACTCAGTAGACACTAAAAAAGACATACTTTGTCCTTTCAAAGTTACAAAAGTGCTGAGTAAAATATAGACAGTAAGAGTCAGCTAGGGAACCTCTGAGAATGTGGTGGGTGTTTTGCTTCATTTTGTTTTAAGGATGAGGGAGAAGTGCATTTTGTTGGAAGTACTAGAAAACGAAACTGGATACAGAGAAACAGAAAATTTTGAAAAGACAGGGGGAGATTAGAGAATGCAACCTAGAGGAGAGAGAGAGGTATCATTAAGGACTCAAGTAGAGGACGTGGTTGTTTCAATGAGAAATTCTATTGTTTTTTTTCTTTCCACCCACTCTGCCATATTAGAACAAAAGAAAGGAAGTGTGTGGGGGCAGCCAGGTGGCACAGAGAATGGAGCACTGGCCCTGTAATCAGGAGGACCTGCATTCCAAATTCAGCCTTAGGCACTTGACACATTTATGAGCTGTGTGACCTTGGGCAAGTCACATAGCCCCAACTGCCTTGCCTTCTACCTTCCAAAAGGAAAAAAAAATAAAAAGAAAGGAAGTATGTGATGATGGAGAGGTGATTTAGAATAAAGGAATGTAGAAAAGAATAAATTTCATATATATATATATATATATGCATATGTATTTTTTCTCATTTTTTTCAGTAACGTATTGAGTTTAGTCTTATGGTAAGATGGAAGGAGTGAGATGATGGAAGAGGCCTTAGTAGAGAAAAGAAATCTTAGAATAGATGCTGAAGTGAGGGAATGGGCAGGGAAAAGATCTGTGTTCAGTAACAAAATTATAGTAACAGAGAAAACAAGGGGTAGGAATAATTTCTTACAGGAATTCAGTAAGGAAATGCATTTCCCTATAGGACAAGAAAACATGGGATTTGAAAGTGGAGATTAATTTAAGATGGAACTAGTTTATTATTGGGTCAAGATACTGAAAGGAGGAAAGTGAGAAGAGAAATGGCATGAGGACCCAAAGGATAGATGAGTGGGCTCTCGCCACCAATCAAAGTATCATAGAAGGAGGCTTCTTAGGGAATTCTGAGCCCATGTGGTCCACCACTTTGGAGAGATGAAGAATTGGATGTGACAATAAAGGGTGAAGTGATTTGTCCAAGACCACAGAAGTTGTTAAAATTAGGGGCAGGATTGATTCCAGGTACTGTTCCCCCAAAGCTATGAATCCTTACATGTTATCATGCTGCTTTTGAAATCATGAATCCTCAATGTAAATAACATGCACACATTTGTACCTGAAGTGTTATTAGCCACACAGACGTATTTATTGTACCCTAAATTCACAAACAAGTGCTATACAATATAAAGTAAGATCATCCTTGAGAGATATTTGAAAAATACAAATTAATAAGGATGGGGGGGGGGATATTTTACATATCTTACTCCATACCCTGAAACTAAAATTGAGGATACGGTTGGAGATATTGGTGAGAGGGCTACACATGAGTGTCTATAATGAAGCCTCTATTAGGAAATGACATACAAGGCACTCTACTAGCCTACTTTGTCCCTGAAAATTAAAAGTCATTTTAATCAACAGATGGGAATTTGTGTTTCCCTCAAAATGACTCCAGTCAAAAACATGAGAGTATTAAGTTTAGAAAATGAAATGAGCTGGCTATTTTACCAAATCAACTTTGTCTTCTCTCTCAGTGGGGAAGAAAGCATAGTTGATAACATGGTGGAATATTGGTGAACCCAGCATGATTGGTCTTCATGTTAATTTCATTTGAATTCCCAACTGGTTTGAGGGCAAAATTCTGTAGAATTGTGGTAAAGAACAAAAACACCTCCATCCTTGCCAGGCCTTCTCCAAGACAAGACCATTTTCCTGGAAAGAAACAAAATTGTGCTTAGAAATCTTCACACAATATCACAGTGTCAGCCAAGGTGAAATAGCCTCATTGGACCGGGATAATAGTGGGGAAGGGAGTAAAAGAGAGGGAAGTAGAGGGGGCGGAGCCAAGATGGCGGCGTAGCAGCAGCAACATATCGCAGCTCTCACATAGCCACCCCAAAATACCCATAAAATAGGACTCTAAACCAATCCTAGACCTCCAAAACGCACACAAAGATACTTCCCACTAAAGTCAGCTTGGCTACGAGGAACCATATCAGCACTGCAAACCGAAACCAGCCTGGCCTGAAGCCGCGGCTGTGCCCCAGGGGCGGCTGGATGGGAGGAGCCGAGGAGCTTCAGGTGAG
>JAQQSU010000427.1:0-24247 GCA_028627135.1 Pseudochirops cupreus
TGGGACTCAGTTTTCTGGTATTTAAATGAATGCACTATCTATATTTCTTATGTAGAGAGCCTGTTCCATTTTGTGATTAATAACTATATCAGCATATTTATAGTTACTGTAGGCATTGTGAATACTGCATTGCTGATACATTAATGAAATGATATTTTTATTTGAAATGATACATTTGAGATGTCTAAGGGGAAACAAGGAAGAAAATTCTGGTAGGAAATTTGTGACATTGGACTTGGGATGAGGAGAGTGAACCTTTCCTTGAATTCTCTTGCCAAGGCTTCATAATCTTTGGCAATGTCATATTGTGTCCTTCTACCCACATAAAGCACCGTAAGTATGTAGCAGTCAATTATTTTGACAAGTCTTGGCAAGCTCTTGATTATATCTTAGACCCACTCCCTGAAAATATAGCAGATTTCCTAATTGTTATTATGGGGTCCAGGAATGGCTGCAACAGAATCCCTAAGAATGAGTCACTGGTCAATAATCTCTTCTTTCTCTGCCTGTTATTATAGTATTTCTAATAAGATGTGAGGACAAGTGTCTTTCTCTTTGGAACATTCCATTTTTTCTTTTTCAGGAAGAGTGTAAAGACAGTATTATGGCATTAAATATGTGAAAAAAATATTAAGACTTAATTTTAAACTATGACATTTAATTAACTTGGACTGTGTCAGTCTTTTTGACCTGGAGTTTAAGTACTTTTAAAAAAAGATATAATTTTATCATTGTATTACAGTACAATAGGTCTCCTTTGTAATCCCATGTTTTAAATTTTATTCATTTAAAAACATTCTTCTGAAAAGGAGTCCAGAGGTTTTATTGGATTTACAAAGTAGCCTATAATACAAAATAGTTTTTGTGCCCCCCAATCCTTACTAATTTGTGAAAATTATGATTTTTTTACTTAGAACAAATTAGCAAGCTACTTATTTTCCCATTTCTATGATCAAAGAAATAGATGATCAGAAATCAAGTTCTCTACAAAATGTAGTCTTCTTATATTAAAAATGTTTCTAATCATTTAACATTTATATTTATAATCTCCTTAAACTGATAAGCATTTGGGCTTAATTATACTAACTGAAATGATTTATTATTTCATATAAAATAAATTTTAATATGTATGTTTTTGTCTCATATGTTTTCTTTTACATATAAATGAATATTTTAACTTATATGGCAAAGGACATATAATGGGTATCACAGAGGCTTAGTTTCATAATGTAGAATTTTAAAACCGGAAGCAGTCACAGAGAAGTTCTTATCCAAACAACTCATTTTACAGATCAGAAAACTGAGAGTGAGAAGTTTATTGACTTGTTCAGTCTTTTTTGTTTATCATCACTATGTCCCTGGGACCCAGAATGGGTCCTAGTACCTAAGAGACATTTAATAAGTATTTCTAGAAGTGAATTGTAGAGGAAAGAACATCAGACTTGGAGTCAGGAGACCTGGGTTCCATTTCAAATTCTGCTGTTGAAAGAATGTGACCTTAAACAAGTCAGTTAACCTCTTGGTTAGCACTGTTTTGTAATCCTTTCTCAGAACACAGCTTCTATACCTTTTTTATGTACCTTTTCCCCTTTTTCTTTCAATACAGCTTAAACAAACAAAAGTAACTTTTTGATGCTGTTGTTATAATGCTGAGCTTTCTTCCACAACCATAGTTCATTCTGAGCTTCAGTAACCCTGACAACACTCTTACAGGAACATGGCATGATCTTACATTCATCCTCATTTCTTGTACTTGCTTCTATCTTCTGTATGTGTCTTTTGAAATTTCAATTGGTGAGTTCTCTGTGGAGCCACATCAATCTCTTTATACAGTTCCTCAAAGGGCAAATGTACTTTTCCCAAATGTCTGACTTACACACAAGAAACAGTGGAATCTGTCTTCAAAGTTAAGTTAAAAATATAATGCCATGATAATGGAAAGGGGAGGAATGAAGACAAAATGACAGTCCTAGATCTCAAGCTATATTATAAGATGATCTCATCAAAATCATTTGGTACTGGTTAAAATACAGAAAAGTAGATTAATGGAACAGACTAGATGAAGAATCAGAAATAATTGAACTCAACCTCAATAAGTAAGCTTGAAAAAATAGAATACCTAGTAATGAATTCTCTAGGAGGGGAGGGGAAATCTGGGAAAACTACCAAAAAAGCCCATAAAATTATGGTTAAATTGGGTATAGACTAACATCTAAAAAGCATAGATTATAGCAAGAAATTAAAAACCAATATTTGACTTGATTTTTATCACTAAAAAAGATGAGAAGCAGAGCATATATTTTAATACTTATAGTTAGTTTTTTTTACATGTAATTGGAGAAATATTAAGTTAAAATAGTTTATCATTAGTAAATTATATCAAATAAAAATAGAGGCAATAACAAAAGATAATTAAAAATAAATTACATGAAATTATAAGGATTTTGCATGATTGGGATAAATTTCTCTATTATAAGAAGGAAATATATTGATTGGGAGAAAATGCATCAAATGTAACACTGAAGAATACTCAGTCAAGAAGACTACCTGAATAGAGGCCAACAGCCAAGATCCTTCATATTAATTCAAGAAGAAAAATAAAAATTATAAGAACTAAATATTTCAATAGACTAAGTAATGGTAAAAAAAAAAAAAGATCCAATAGGCAACTACAATAAGTAACTACTTCAATACTAGAACTGCACAGAAAATCAACCAGAAGAACACAGGCAATAGGAAAAAGGGTCCTGACAGAAGATAGTGCCACCATAGAAAAATAAGCTGGCAATCTGCAAGTAAGTCCAGAGAAAGGACAGTAAAAGATGTAGTCAACCAGGCAATATTCCTAGTAGCAATGAGAAGAGAGGTGCCTAAAGAAATCTCTGGATGTTCAAGAAAACAAAGTTAGTAGCTAAGAAGCTATAGGAAGTGGCAGGAACTAATGGTTTGAGTCCAGGGTAATAGCCCTAGATTGAGACTTCTCAGACCTTAGGTCTGTGAGACCTATGTCACTCTGCCATGAGACACCAAAGAGGTTCTAAAGACTAACTACTATGAACCGCAAAGTTCCAGAAGGCCATAACCCCTGTAGATAGAAGTAAGCATAAGAATAATTAATTACAACCCAGATCATCATGATCAAGCAGGGGCAATCATCCTACCCAAAAGCACAACAGGAGTTGGGAGTGCGGTCCTATTGGAAAGCCTCAGCTCAGAAACTGAGGCTAGAGAAACAAGTAAACTAAAGACAAACAAGACCATTCTGTTTTTTTAAAAAAGAATTATAGTCAATTCAAAGATACACAGAAATTCAGTTTTAAAAAGAGAAACTCTCCAAGTACTATAAATCAAGGTAGAGCAAAGATGGCAGAGTAGAAGCAGGAAATTACATGAACTCTCAGAGCCACCACCTCCAATAACTGTAAAATATGACTCTAAACAAATTTTAGAGGTACAGAACCTCCAAAGCAAGAGAAAGAAACAAATCTCCCACTGATGGCAGCTTAGCAGGCAGACAGGGAGGGTCTCTCACACTACACTGGGAGCTGAGTGCAGTGCTGCATGAGCTGCACAACGGGACCTGGGGCAGCCCCAACCAGCAGCACAGACCAGACAGAGAAGACTTCAGAAGAGTGAATCACCAACAGCTGCGGTGGTTTCCAGACTTCTCAACCCATAAACACCAAGGAGAAAGTAAAAGGTCAGTGGGGAACTCTGTTGAAACCAGATGACAGAAGAGGGTGGTCCAGTCTCTGACACAGGGGCAAGAGGTGGCTGAGATGCAGCTGCCTTCAGAGCTCCTGGCCAGTAAATCATAGGAGGACCAAGCAACTATTCAGAGGGTAATCACTCTTGCTTTCTGCTGCTTAGATCTGGGTAGCTGACTTGGGTGGTGGTCCTGGGGTGAGAAATACCAATGTGCCAGACCTGGTGGTGGCTGTAGAGAGCGCACACTCCTCAGACCTCTGAAAACATTTGCAAAAACCCAAATGATTTGGGACAAAAACTCTAGAGGCAGAGTTGTACCTTGCGGCAAGTAATTGACTTGACTAAAAAGTCCAGTAATTTGCAGCCAAGATGAGCAAGCAGAGGAAGCAGAATCAGACCATAAAACTCTTTTGAGGGGACAAAAAGGATCAAAACGTGGAATGAGAAGAGGTCAACAAAGTTAAAACTCCTGCATCAAAAGCTTCCAAGAAAAATATGAACTGGTTACAGGCCATGGAGAAGCTCAAGAAGAATTTTGAAAATCAAGTAAGAGAAGTGGAGGAAAAATTGGGAAGAGAAATAAGAATGATGCAAGAAATTCATGAAAAGTGAGTCAACAGCCTTCTAAATGAGAGCCCAAAAATACTAAAGAAAATAAAACCTTAAAAAATAGACTAACTTTCAAATGTCAAAAAAAGGCCCAACAAGCCAGTGGGGAGAAGAATGCCTTAAAAAGTCAAATTTCCCAGACTGAAAACGTATTTTAAAAACTCATGGAAGAGAATAATTCGTTCAAAATTAGATTAGAGCAATTGGAAGCTAATGACTTTATTAGAAATCAAGATACTATAAAACAGATCCAAACAAATGAAAAAATAGAAGGCAATGTGAAATATCTCATTGGAACAACCACTGACCTAGAAAATAGATCCAGAAGAGATAATTTAAAAATCATTGGACTACCTAAAAGCCATGATCTAAAAAAGAGCCTAGAAATCATCCCTCAAGAAATTTTCAGGGAAAATTGCCCTGATATTCTAGAACCAGAGGGCAAAATAGAAATTGACAGAATTCAATGATCACCTCTTGGAAAAGATCCCTAAAAGAAAAACTAGGACGATTATAGCCCAATTCCAGAAGTTCCCAGATCAAGGAGAAAATACTGCAAGCTGTCAGCAAGAAAGAATTTGAGCATTGTGGAAACATAATCAGGATAACACATGACCTAACAGCTTCTACATTAAGAGATCAAAGGGCTTGGAATATGATATTCCAGAGATCAAAGGAGCTAGGATTAAAAACAAGAACCACCTACCCAGCAAATCTGAGTGTAATGCTTCAGCACAAAATATGGTCATTCAAAAAAAATTGTTCAGAAAATAATGAAAAAGAGATAATTTAAGAATCATCTGGGAAATTTATTTTTAAAAAAATCTGGATACTCTATATCAAGGAATTATGAATGAAAACTACCTATTTCTATTAGAACCACAAAGCAAAAGGACAACAGAAAGAATGCACTGGGCATTTACTGTAATCTCAAAACATAAAAGACCCATGAATGGCATATCTAAAACCGAGGCTCCCAAGTCTGATACTAATAACAACAGTAATTATCCCTGTACACAGCCATGAGGAAATAGTTTAAGTACTTTGGAAACAGTGTCAGATCACACAAGACCTAGCAACTGCTCCACTGACTGAAATCAAATTTGGTGATGCGGTTTTCCAAAAGGCAAAATTTGCAGGCTTATGACCAAGAATAGAATATCCTGAGAAGGTGATAATAATTCTACTGTGGAAGCAGACACCCACCCTGACACATACACACAAACACAGATAGGCATATGATTACACATTCACATTTTTTAATAAGATGAAGGCATTCCTGCTGAAACAGTAACTGAGTAGGAATTATGAAATAATTAGCAATAACAACAACTAACATTTATACACCACTTATTATTGCTAGGCATCATGGAAAGTGCAAATTACTTGGCAAATATCTCATTTTGTCCTCACAACAACTGGGAGGTGGGGGAGAATAGGTGCTACTATTCCCATTTTAGAGATGAGGAAACTGAGACAAATAGAAGTTAAGTGATTTTCTCAGGGTTCTCCAGTTAGTAAGTGGCTGAGGTTGGATTTGAATTCAAGTCTTAGTAGATGGGTGGTGGAGTATATAGTATGTTCTTCCCGAGTTTAGGAAGAAAGGAGTTCAAATTCATCCTCAGACACTTACTATTACATCTATTTGAACCTGGACTACTCTACTAGCAGTTGTCTGTCTTAGGTTCCTGATCTGTAATAGTGGTATAATAATAACACCTGCCCTCCAGGGTTGTTGTGGAGACAAAAAGAGATAATAATACTGAAGTGCTTAGCATAATGCATGACACATAGTAGGTGTAATATTTAGTGGTAGTAGTAGTAGTAGTAGTAGTAGCAGTAGCAGCAGCAGCAGCAGCAGCAGCAGCAACAGCAGCAGCAGCAACAGTAATAGTAGTAATTGTTCATCTGACTCCAGGTAGGGTACTCTACTCACTAGCTGCCCTATGAAGGTACAATAATCAATAGAAACCTAGAAAAGTGAATGTATTTGAACAATTAGAAAGGACTATAAAATGTTGAAATATTAACATTGTACTAGAGGAAAACAAAACTATTTTTCCTCCAGAACCTTAATGTTGATGTATTTCAAGAAAGGTAATAAGGGATAACAAGGAGGTGGAAGTGTGTTGGTTCTATTCAAAGAGGTTTAGCAAGGTAAAGAAAAAGGAAGATAAAAAGAATATACTAATGGAGAAAGGTGATCCCTGTTGTACCACTTCTCCTTGTAGTTCCTCTTCTAATAAGTCTATCCCAGAGCCAGAGATATAAACAACTATTTTTGTACCTGAGACCAATGGAGCAAAATGCATACAGCATTAAAACACCCTCTCAAGTGAACCCCTGTAGCTAGAAAGCCTGAAATAGCACAAAGTGGCTGCTGAGAGTGCTGTCATCTGTGATGGGGCAGGTTGAATTAATGGCCTGTGGACTTGAGGTATGACTACAGGGTTAGAAGGAAAGAAGGCATTCTGCTGTAGCTTCCTATTTTAATACATTATTTTAGCTAACTAGATGGTAAGCATGATTCCTACACAGCAGAGATTTTAAACATGCACTTTCATTTTTCTGGCCCCTGTACAAAGGCCTAATGACTTCACACTAGTTACATCAGTTCCTGGAGCCCTTGAAACCATAGTTGAATGGAAGAATGAACACTGTAAATTTACAGTAGTCATTTCATTGTGCAACAACAAATGAAACTGATTAGTCTAATTTTTATTTTATAAATTTGAAAATTAAGGGAGTGTGATGTTTAAAAAGTACAAAAGACAATTTCTAGGTATTCTTTTTATTAATAATGTTAACATTTTAATAAAAGAGTCTAGCTGCACTCTGGAATGCTAAGGACCCCTCATGGTGGTGAGCTTATAATTTATATGTCTTTGGAAAAGTGGATGTTCCAGAGAGTAGCAATCAACTCTGAGTGGTTAACAATTAATAAGAGAATGAATATTGCTATTAGAAGTGGGCTCATTCCAATGAGTGGCTGAGATAGTGGCATCACATCACTCTTGGACAGAGAGATTATCTCTATACCCACCACCTTCAGCTCTGGTCTATCTAATCAAAGAATTTATCCCCACCCAAAGCTGAGTAGACCTCAAAGAATTTCCCCACCTTAGATTAAATTCTTTGTAGGGTTGGATGGTATCTGACCAAGATTGAAGAGAATTAATTCAATCTCCTTATCAGAAATGTCCTTCTATAGACTAAAGTTTAAAATGAAGGTGATAGAAAATGGAAGAACTCTGGATCTCCCCAAATCATTGGTTATTAATAATCATTTCCCTCGGGGAGTGAATCTACCTCTCTGTATTTTGTCACAAAACAGTTAGGTCTCCATACAAATTGTGATTGAATCCATTTTAGGTGCCCCAAACTACAGATACAGGAGGAGGGGTAGACCCTAAATGAAATATACAGCTGACTGCAAGAATAAATCTCCTCAACCTCCTTGTTCCTTGTGTTTTGTCCGCAAAAGGTTTTGAAGTAGATTGATAATAACTAAGTCACACTCTTCACTGAGTTCACTGAGCTCTTCAAATTAAATACCAC
The DNA here is from genome assembly GCA_028627135.1 of Pseudochirops cupreus. Lineage (NCBI taxonomy): Eukaryota > Metazoa > Chordata > Mammalia > Diprotodontia > Pseudocheiridae > Pseudochirops > Pseudochirops cupreus. The sequence goes on from JAQQSU010000427.1 coordinate 7,876, forward strand.
AAAAAAGTATCTTTGTGTAAATTCACTAACCTGAGGAAATTCACTCCTGATTTTTCAAGTCGTAACAATTAGAATTAGATCTGTGAACAAATTGCCCTTTGACTTACACAAATATGAGGAAAATTACAAAGGATGTCTGTATTTTTATATATAGACGTTTATATATCAGGGCATATAATGTTACATATAGTATATACATAATGTATTTGCTGTATAGTAATAACTCATCTGACAGATGGTAAATATTATCTAACAGTCTGTGATGGCATTTTCTGCAGAGGTATATGAAAGCAGCCCCTCATTTCTTATTTATTTTTGCAGTTTATGCCTTTCTTTTTTCTTATCTACAGAGGACGTAGGAGGCACAGGGAATAGAGTACCAGGCCTGGAGTCATGAAGACATTTTCCCAAGTTCAAACCTGACCTTAGATACTGACTGTATGATCCTGAACGAGTCACTTATCCCTCTGCCTTAGGTTCCTCATCTCTAAAATGAATTGGAGAAGGAAAAGCAAACCACTCTAATTTCTTTGCCAAGAAAACCCAAATGGAGTCATAAAGAATCAGACAAGACTAAAACAGTTGAACAATAAAATCTCTAATTTACTTTTCTTAGCATTATGTCCATTGACTATAGATAAGATTTTAGCTCCCTCATTTTAGAAAGAGGTAAACATATATATATATATATATATATATATATATATATGTTTTCCTTTTCACCTTAATTTTTTTTCTCCCTTACTCTTGTCAGAGCCTAAAATACAGTGGTCCTTTAGAATGAATAAAGAGGAACAGAGTAAGCATTTCTCCCTAAGAATACATTCTCTCATTTCTTTGTCTTAAAGGCCAGGTGTGAAAAGATTTTTTTCCCCCTCACCAGCGGACAGATGAGAGACTGACTGTGTGATTCTGGTATTAATCATGTGTTTCCCCCTTAGTGGCTTCTTCAAGCAGCTTCATGGATTCTTCATCATGGGTTGCTAGAAAGGTGACAGATATAGGATGCTCACTGACTAGGGAAGCCAGCATATGATTTTATACAACTCTTGGAGTTTTATAATTCTATCAAAAATGTGGAATCACACAAGTCTGCTTCTGTCAAGATAATTTTCTAGTCCTGCATCTCCTTTATATAATAGTAAAAACAAGACATTTGTTGTTGATCTACTAGCCAACAATCCATAATGTTTTATCTATCAAGTATTAATCAGTCAGGATTGAGACAACTAAGTCCCTTTTAATTCAGTATTTTCAAGGTCCTGTTATGTGAAAAATCCTGGCCTAGGAGCTGGGGATACAGAATTCAAAGAAAAAAAAAAAGAAATAAAAAGAATTTCTAAGTCCAAAGAGTTTGCCTATGTTATGCAGGAACATGTAACCATTTGAACATGGTCTAATGCATAGAAAGTAATTTGAAGAGGGAGAACATGCTAATTGAGGGAATCAAGAAAAGTCTTCTGTAGGAAATTACTTATGCATTGATCTTGGACAGAAGCTAGAGATTAATAAGGTAGAAGAGAAGATGGAGTGCTTTCTAGACATGGGACAGCACTTGTACAAGGTCACGGAAGCAGGGTATGTTCAGGGATTAGCTGGCAAGTCCCTTTGATAAGAGGGAAGAGTACATCAAGAAGGGTAATAAGACTGGATGATTATGTGGGATCCAGATTAAAGAGAAGTTTATATTTTATAGAAGGAGCAATAAGTAGCCATTACAAGTGTTTTTTTGAATGAAAAAGAGGTAGATTTCTTCAACACTCTTTTAGTAACTTTGATTTGACTGTGGCATGGAAGATGGATTAGAGGCAGAGAACTGATTAAGAGGTTCTTTTAATAGAGCAGGAGAGAGATGAGAAGGGCTGATTTAGGATAAGACAGTATGAGTAGAAGTGAACAGATAGAAAAGCTCTTGTAGAAGTGTTATCAATAAGAATTGGCAACGCAGTTCCACAAAGGAACAATCACAGATGAAGAGAGTCTGTTGAATCACATAGCAGATTTCGCTTATGCTGCTTTCAAAAGGTGCTCATTGGTGCATGCTCTCCCCGAACAATACATGATCCAGATGACTTCTATTGCCAGATGTTGCTGCTAAGGCAGCTGGCCAACTCCTTTTCTCTAGGCTTTTCTTTTCCAAACTGGCAGAGATGATGAGAATCCTATGGAATAATAAGGGAACAAACAACCACACAATCCAGTAGTTGGGTAGAATAAAGAATGAAAAATGGTAAGATTTGGCCATCCAAGTAAATTTGAGAGTAGATAATGGACCTAAACTATCTCAGTAAATTCTCTAGACTCATAACCTTTCAAGAGAGAGAGTAATCCCACACAATCTGGAAAATTTCTCCAAATTCTCTATTCATTTGAATATAAGTGCTTACATTTATATAATGTTTAAAACTCTGCAAGGTAGACACTGCATATATTTTCTGTTTTCAACAGAGAAGTAAAAGAGATGGAGAAGTATGACATGATTTAATAAATATTACACAGTTGAAATGGCATAACTGGAAATTGAAGACATCTCTCCTAAATTCGTGTTTGTTCCTTATTTCAATATAGGGTAGCTTATGCTATGGAATTACCCTCCAACTTCATACTTGCACTCTCAATACAGGTTCGGAGGGGACAGCTGCTATTTGTTCTTTCAGAGTTCTAGGGGCAATATTAAGGAGTTTAGGGTTATTTTCTAAATCAAAAACTCATAATTCTTTATAGGTATGATTCCCCTTCCCCCATGATTATCAGTTTAAATCAATTAGTTAGCTGGATGTAACCAACCTTTAGAAATGGTTTTTGTTTAGTTTGGAGAATATATTGACTCAAAATCGGGGTACACTCTCCCACAAGTGCATAAGGATTTCAGTGGAAAGAAGCTGAATAGAACTTGGGGCAAAAAGAAAATGCTCAGTTCCTGGATGCTGAATGCTTGTTCTTCCCTTTTTATGGTATTCATAACATTCCCATTAGATATGATATAGCTTCTCTGCTGGTTTCCTTGTAAAGTCTAAGTCATATTTCCCTAATTTGTCTACTTTGTGTCTGGCTCCCAAAGGAGACACAACCATCAGGTATTCCTAGGATGTTTCCATAATGTTGATGGAACACCTCCATCCCTACAAAACCTTTCAAAACTCACAAAATCTCCCTTTGGGGAAAACTTTCTTTCAGGAAAGTAAGGTTCTGTCTGAGGGTTATCTTATCTTCTAATCCCACTCTAGTGATTCCTTTTTATAGACTTGACTGAAATATTTCTCTCATCTGCTGCCCCACTATCAAATTCATGGACTGTGATGGCTTTATTATTCCCCTCCCCAGCCTACCTCTAAATAACCTTAGAGTGTGACCAAGTCTCCTCAACCAATCTGAATATAACCCCTGTGTAACATCAATACAGATTACACAATGACCTTCAAGGACTTTTCAATTGACCTAGGATTTTTTAGACCTAGTCTAAAGCATTTTTTTATTGATTCAATTAGAGGTGCTTTTACCTGGTCAAAGTGTCAGGGTATTGAATCTCATTAGTCTTTTTTTTTTCTTTAAGTTTTGGAGGGTGACTGGTTGGTTTATTAAATCAGTCCTTAAAATAGCATGCTGACTAGTAGTCTCTACCCCTCTCTTTCTTACTGCCAGAAACTCTGGCCATTCACTCATACTTTTCCTACACAATACAGCTACAAAACTGTCTCTACATTTGTTACTCAGGAATAGTTCAGTTTTGATAGGGAATAAATAATTGTCTCATGGCTGAAACAGACTTTACCTCAGTTATAATTTCAATGAATTATATGTTCATTGCTCACCTTCTGTGAACAAAGTCCAGGATCGATATTGGCTAACTGTCTTTCCATCAAGATTTGATCAGAATTTCTTGTTAAGGAGCCTAATCTACTAAATACTTCGGGGCTTCTATTTCTACCTCAGGAAGAGAGAAAACAAACACGAGAGTAGAATTGAAAACTAAATTTTTCTGCTAAGTAGTTTTTAAAGGACCTATCTCCCCAGAATACTACATTAAGAACTTTAGGGGTGATAGTGGAACCAGCACTCAGTGATGATGGTGATAGGGAGTCCCTCCTTGAACCCAAGTCTCTCAGGAGACTGCAAAGTCAGAGTTAAAAGCACACACCTGTTTTGTTTCATTTTGTTTAGTTTTGAAATTTTGGGGCATTTACTCTGGTGATTGTAGGGCTAAAAAAAAAAATCAAATACCTAAAGGGGACAATGAAGGAAATGGACATCATTATCTGCTTTACCTGTAGTACTTCAGTTGTCTGTGACTAGTACTCTTTTCCAAGTGTTTCATTTTATTGTTTTTTTAAATAGATTTGACTGATGTAATCTTATTTTTCAAAAATATATTTCTTTGTCACCCTCTGTTCACCATGGGACAGCTATTTCTGGAGATAGGAGACCTGAGTTCAAATCTGCCTTCAGAAACTTATTAGCTGCATGACCTTGGATAAGTGACCAACCTATTTGCCTCAGTTTCCTAATCCATAAAATGATCTAAGGAAATGCCAAACCAGTTCAGTATCTTTGCCATGAAAGCCCTAAATAAGGTCACAAAGACTCAGACACAACTGAAAATAGTTATACAATAGCAGTAATCTCTTCACATGTAGGAGCAGACATCCCTGGGCATCACGTAGGAGAATCGCCTTTCCTGGGACAGGGCTGGGATCTCAATCCCTCGGTCATTTTTTAAAGATTTTGTTCTTTAACAGGAGTTATTCAAGTCACATCCAGGCACAGAATTGCTATGAATCTGTGTATTTCAAATCTGCCCTCAACACACCATGGGTCTAATCCTTTTGCAACACATAGCAGTAGAGACAGAATAGAAAATTTTGATAAAATGCTCTTGATTTCTGGAACTCTAACCTTTGATTGCTAACACAAGACACTAAAGCTGAGCTTGCTTGCTTACCTCTTTTCCTGTTCTCCGGTTTCTTCCTGAATTCTGGTAACCATATTTGTATTGTCAGTAAGTAGAATAGAGTGGGACCCTAAGTGGAGGGAAGGAAAGGTGGGGCATGTGATACTCAGAGAAGCCTGCTCCTAATCTCCCATTTTTCCACTCTAATTTAAAACAGCTACTATGAAGCTAATAGTCTCTTCACTTCCACCTGCAGTTACTGAAGCCAGCATGCTTACAGAAACTAAAAATATTATGTGTTGCAAAGATTTTATGCCACTTTAGAATTAAGAAGGAAGGAGCCAGGTGAGGTTCAGGAAGTATGTCTAGAAAACAGAACCAACAATAGGAAACATCAGAAATGCCATTTGGATTTGGGCATTTATGGGTTGTCTTCTATTTGCCATTAGGTGAAGGCTTTAAGGAGGTTGTGATCTCAGGGTTTCTGAGATAAATGGGTTTCTGTGCAATAGTTATCAGCTGACCAGGAAGCTGGAAATCTTTACCCAAAAAGGCAGATCGTTAGTGGGGAACAAAAAAAATAACCTGGTCCTAGAGTCATTAGATACTTCATTGCTGAGAACATTTTCCAAAGCTACCACCTTAAAAATATGCCTGTATCAGCATTACCTTATCCTAATGCAAATGACTAGTCCCCTTGTCCCAAGGTTCTATCTGGTAAACCTGCCGAGGAACCTCTCTGTGCCCTGAAATAAGAATTGCTGGGATGTGGTAAGGATAAATGACTTAACATAGATTAAATAGAGTTGTGCTGAAGGGCTTTACAGAATTTCAGTCCCCAGTCAGATTATCCCTAAGGCTATTTGCATACTCCCCCAGTAGTCCATAGGGCAGATTACACTTTTTCCAGGGAGAGGGAAGATCAATTTAGGGCAGGTACTAAGTTTCATTACAGTATATTATGAAATCATATTATAGATGATCTCTTCTCAGAAACTCTATACCCTGAAGTATAATTAAATTAGTTCCATGACTAGGAGGCAAAGGTACTCTGATCATCTTGCTTATGGACTTTTAATAATAATGCCATTAATTCATTATCCTTTACTTTTTTGCCTCTGGTTTGTGGATATGCTATTGACTTCTTTCCCAGACAGGTTCTCAAAGGTTTGCAAAAAACTTTTCCAAGTACATTTAAGGAAGATATTTGTGATAAGAAATGAAACAAGGTATTAAGAAGGGAGTTATAAATTTCAAAAAATATATTTTCCTCAAAAATGAAAATAAATATTAAAATATTTCAGATAGCTTAATGAACTAAATGTTATCCATCCTTATCTATGATGAATTGGAATATGTAAACTAGGTCTTTGGTATAAACTTTTTATAATAATCTTTTATACTAACACTGAAAATCTTGACCTACAATCATTAGACTATATACATTGCTCTGTTTTTCCAATAATAAAGATGAATCACAGGATAATAAGGAGAAGAGCAGCAATAATAACAGTACTGCAACCATAGCATCATTATAGAAAAAAAACTGTTCTCCATAATTGCCCAGGCAAAGCATTGACACATTAATATTTAAACATCTCATTTTTAGAGAGATAGATCTCAGGAGACTGAGAGACATCTTACATTCAGTGATCTCACCCATTTACTCTTAACCTCTATACAACATAAAAATTCAAAATATGAATTATTTATAGATTAAATATGAACCATATGATAACAGCATAAAATGTATGTTATTTCTACTATCCTTACTACTGGAGTTATCTCAAAGATGCTTTTATTACATGAGACTATTGTATAGAGGATGAGCTGATGTGTTAATATAGCATATTTATTCAGTTCCAAAAATTAATCATTTTTCTCCACTTATGCAATATGTTACCAAATATTAAACAAAAGAAAACATTGGGCATAGAATCATTGCCCTAGGACTATTTTCATCTGATGTCCATCAAATATAATGAGAAGAATAAGAATACTAATTTTACTAATAATAATATTGACATAGCAATTTGAATTTGCGAAGTGTATTATATGCGCTATGTTTGGGATCATGGTGACATTGTGATTATAGTGAGATAGGTGACACTGGAATTATCCCTATTTTACAGATGAAGAAAGTCAGTCTTTGGTTAAGTCACTTGCACAGGATCAGAGATGGATAAGTGGAAGTGGAAGAATTTGAAATGGTCATTCTTGCTCTAGTCCTAGTACTCTTTCATTTAGAATCTGGAATGAACCTTAATGGTCATCCAGTTCAAAACCCTTATTTTTAGGCATAAAGAAACTGAGTACTGGAGATATTCAGTAACTTGCCCATCCAGGCAACAGAGTTAAGATTTATATTCAGGTCCTCTGCCTCTGAATCTAGATTTTAATCTCTTTTCTATATTTCACCCTCCTTTTGATTCTTTCCTCATTCTCTCTTCTTTTATTTCAGTTCTAAGATGAAGAAATTGCTTCCATTTGAACTGTCCTAGGAAGAGTCTGAAGATCACCTGACAGAATAAGGTACCAGACATTGAAGTCCTTACTCAAACTAAACTGTCAAATGTTCAAATTCTGCTTCAAAGAGGACAACTCCAAAGGGCTGACCACATTGTTCAAATGCAAATGTACGCTTGTCAAAAAGACTATTTTACAGAAAATTCACACAGGACAAGCATTCACATGGTGGTCAGAAGAAATGATACAAGGACAAGGCTTCTCTGAAGAACTTTATAATTGATGATGGGAGATGACATGGGAGACACTGGCACAGGATTGCTCAGCATCAAGTGTTCATATCAGAGAAGGTGCTGTGCTCTATGAGCAAAGCAGAATTAAAACAGCTCAAAGGAAATGCAGGATACACAAATTTAGAGTATCCTCCCCAAATGTTCACCAGGACAATTTGTGGCCAACCTATGATAGAGCATCCCAAGCTCATATTGTTCCAATCAACCACAGTTGGATACACTGAAATTTGACTCTAGCATAGTGAAGTCATTTTGGTTTTCTTCAAGAATGATGGACAACAACCAACCAACCAGCCATGATGAAGAATGGCCCTTTTCCTTGCCAAGGCCAGCATCTCCACATGTACCCTTATCTCATTTGCTTGTCTTCTCCAGAACATTTTCATTACATCATACCCTCTCTCTCTTCTTTGGATATGATTTCTCCCTATTTGTGTGTCTTTCCCTATTTCCTTCAAACTTCTATAAATCTCTCCCATCCTTTAAAAGCCTTCTGCAGAAGCTATCATGTCCAAAAGCTGTCATTTTATATCTCTCTTCTCCATCTCAGCCAAACTTCTACAAAGTATTGTGGACACATATAGTCTTCATGTGTTTTCCTCTCACTCTTTTTTCTTTAATAATCTGACTTTGAGCTCATGCCTCAACTGAAATTACTCAGTAGGAAATTATCAATGTTCTCTTAAAGATTAAAGGTCAATATAATGTCTTTTGCTCAAACCTCATCCTTCTTGACTTTGATGAATCAATTGATACTGTTGAATATACTCTCCTCCAGCATAAGCATTCCTTTGTAAATTTGGGGGAATCATGCCATCTTGGTTGTGTTTTTACCAGTCTGAGAGTTACCTCAGTGTCAATTGCTGGATCATCATCCATATGCCTCCACCAAAATGTGAGTATAATCAAGTCTCCTCAAGCACTCTTTTACATGGTTTGTCTCTGTCTCTGTCACCCTTCTTTATTTTTCTTCTTTATTTTCCTCTCCTTATTAATTCATATTAGTTTAAATGCCATTACTATTCTGATAATTTGATAACACTCAGATTTATAAATCTATTTGAGCTTAAGCCATGATCTACCAACTGTCTATTCAAATCCCATAGATGTATCAAATTCAGCATGTTCAAAAATCATTTTTCAAGTACATCTCTTCCAAACATCTCTCGGTTATCTTGCTGTCTTGATGTAGCTTAGAGGGAGACAAGAATAGATATAGAAGATAGATTCATCTGCTCTATGCGCATACACCCAAGGAAAACTTTAATTCCTACCAGAAGGGGAAGCAGGATGTTGGGGCCAAAGGCTGGACACATTTCTGTTATCAGGGGGAGGAACTACTAAGCTAAATTCATATCTATCTGCTTCTTTATATAGTTTTGGTATGGGAGAAGAAACTTTAAGTTTTAAAATTCAGCTCCTATTCACTATTTCTTAAAGGGAAAGGGGGAGACCCAAGCTTCATATACAAAATTTGACTCCCTTCCTACTTGTAATGCTAATAAGATTTAAGATCCCCCTGCTTTTTAATAGACCACATGTGGAGCCCATTAAGGGAAGCTTACTTAGGGAAGGCTTGCTTGTAGGAATACTTTCACACCTGTTGCTAATTTCTAATTAGGCACTGAATCATGAGGGTTGTGGTCCCTTCTGACTCTGAGAAATATATATATACATATATATGTATATATATACACACATATACATATACATATATATACATATATATGTATATATATACACATATACATATACATATATATACGTATATATATACATACATATATATACATATATACACACACACACACACATATATATATATATATGTATATATATATACACATATATATATACTCTGAATTGGTAATTTTTTTTTTGAGGACTTGCTTATGAGAAGAATCTTGTGATTCCCTGGTCCAGATTCTGAGTGGTGTTGGTCTTTATTTCTCTGCTTGTATTTTCTCTGAAGTTCAGGGTGCTGACTTTCCCCCTGAATTAGTGAATGTAACTAAAAAAGATTCTTGACCCCTTAAACAGCTATCTTTCCTAGTAAAGCAGATCTAAGAACCTGTGCCAGCAGCCATCCTGAGTATGCCAGTGTGGTTGCCACTATACTACCAAATACCTGTTCTACCCTTAATACGAATAAAAAGTAGCAAAAAATCCAAAGACTCCAGCTGCTGGGATAAGAACTCACTATTTGACAAAAACTGCTGTAAAACCTAGAAAATGATAATAAAGTAGAAATTAAATATAGACCAACATCTCACACCATGTACCAAGATAAGGTCAAAATGCATATATGATTTAGACATATGGTACCATAAGAAAATTATAACAAGGAATAGTTTTTCTCTCAGAAATCATCTATGACCAACCAAAAGATAGAGATTGTTACAAAATGGATAACTTTGATTATATTAAACTAATTTTTTTTTGCACAAACAAAACCAATGCCACCAAGATCATAAGGAAAGCAGAAAGATGAGAAACAGTCTTTACAGCAATTATCTCTGGAAAAGACCTCATATCTCAAACATATAAAGAATTTAGTCAACTTTATAAAATACACGTCCTTCCCCATTTAATAAATGGTCAAAGCATATGAACAGGAAGATTGCAGATGAAGAAATTAAAACTATCTATAGTCATATGAAAATGTGCTCTAAATCACTATTGATTAGAGAAATGCAAATTAAAACAACTCTGTGGTACCTCTTCACACTTATCAAATTAGCTTATATGACAGAAAAGAAAAATGATAAATGTTGGAAAACATACGGGAAAATTGGGAAACTAATGCGTTGTTGGTGAAGTTGTGAACTGAATTCTGAAGAGCAATTTGGAACCATGACCAAAGGAGAATCAAATTACACAAATCTTTTGATCTAGCAAAACCACTATTAGATCTGTATCCATAACTGATCATAACATAGGCAAAAGGACCTACTGTGTCCAAAAAAAATTTTAGCAGCTCTTTTATGGTGGCAAAGAATTGGAAATTGTGGGGGTACCCATCAATTGGGGGATGGCTGAAAAAGTTGTGGTATATGAGTTTAATGGAATAATATTGTGCTATAAGAAATGATGAACAGATTTCTGAAAAACCTGGAAAGAGTTATGTTAACTGATGCTCAGTAAAGTGAGCAGAACCAAGAGAACATTGCACACAGTAATGATAACATTGTATGATGATCAACTGTGAATGGCTTGGCTCTTCTCAACAATACAATAATCCAAGATAATTCCTAAAGACTCATAATGGAAAATGCTTCCACCTCCACAGAAAGAACTGTGGAGTCTGAATGTAGATTAAAGCATACTTTATTCAGTTTAATTTTTTTTTTGTTTTTTCATGCTTTTTTTTCTGTTTTCTGTTCTGTTTCTTCTTTCATAACGTAACTAATGTGGAAATATGTTTTACATGATTGTATATGTATAACCTCTATTAAATTGCTCGCTGTCTTGGTAGAAAGGAGGTGAGGAATGGAACTCCAAATCTTTCAAAAATGAATGTTGAAGATTGTCTTTAAATGTAATTGGAAACTAAAATTCTATTAAATTAAAAAAATTTAAAAAAAAAGGAAGTGGCAAAAAAAAAAACATTTATCCAAGCTAGCAGTGAAATGGAAATCAAATAAAGTATATGTGAGAATATATACTAAATAATACATAGTGAATGAATTCTCCCATTGGGAATGAAATACTCAACCAAAACAGAAAATCTCATATATCACTTATGGGGAAAATGTTCTAAAGGCTCTAGTATAGCAAGCTGAAAATAAGGACATGATCAAAGTTCTATATGTCAACTTCTCAGATTCTTTATTATGGTCCTGAAATAAGATTGGAATCCTGAATATTTCTCTTTTGATGTTGGAAGCTAAAACTTTAAAAGTCTGAAGAGACTGATCTCTCTTTTCACCAACTCCACCCTGCCATTCATACAGGTTTAGGACATTAATCTCTACAAATGAGAAGATAGTCCCACAGCAATGCGCTTTGGGACTTGGGTTCCATCTATCAAAGTCACCCCTATCCTTCAGGTCACCAAAGTATACATTCTTGTATTTTTCTAATCCTCACTTTTACCCCACATATCCATTGATTGCTATGCCTGATTTTACTACCATAAAAAACAGGATTATACCTACCCTCATTATGAGAACTGATCATCTTTTAAGTTAGCATAAGATCACACTGGCCTTTTTTTTTTAATCTTTCTTGCAAGTAATGTCACACTATTGTCTTATGCTGAGCTTGCAGTCCAGTAAATCCCCCACAATTGTTTTACAACGAGAAATTGTCTAGCTCTGTTTTCTCCATCCTATATGAATAGAGTTGATTTTTTAACCTAACAACATTCAATTTCTTCTTCACAAATTTCACCAATATTTCAGACCATAGAGATCCATTATAGAATGCCTAAAAAGTCCTCTGAAGCTTTAAAGTGCTACATGAATGTCAGCTATTATTGTTGCAAAAGTCCTGTTCCTATCATTATTGTGAAGCAGCTGCATATAATTAAAACACACATGCAATTCTCCAGGCAGTAAATGGCTATGAATAATTAGGGAGGTGCTGTTTACTGAGGAGAAAAAATGAGAAAATTAGGAGGGTGATTTTGGCTTCACAATGAAGGGAAGGGAGCAATACACAAAAGCAGAATTCACAACCCAGAAGGGGTTCCTCAGGGTATTTTTTTTAACTTAGTACAATGTGAAACCTTGGCAAGCAGCTCAGATCTCTTGAGGGGTTACAAGAAGCTTTTTGAACTTATTTTGTTTCTCATACCCTCTGACTCTAATATCTGCCATAATAGAGATCAGCATCTGCTTTGACAATGTACTTTCCAAGATTGCAAAAGATGACTCTTGTGTAGGGACACAGTTTGAAATATATAGTATCCATTGAAAAATCCCTTCAAAAGAATCACCTAAAACTATCTTTAGACTAAAAATTATAACAGTTTGGGGAAGGAGAGTAAGAATCTTCACTAAGACATTTCAAATCCAGTTGGATTGACTTTAGCTCCTAGGCATGAACAATTTCCAAGTGTTTGCATCTGTGTACAGATGTTTCTTCTTAATCACTTATGACATGTTGAATGCAGTAAACTTTTAGGTGTGGAACAAACTTTTTTTTTTCCTTTTCTTTAGATTTTTTTTTCTTGCTTGTTAAGATAACTAGATAATTAAGATACCTATTTCAACTTAAAATTAAAATGAGAAGAAATTCAAATTAGCTTTTCTTGGAAATATCTGCCATCTTCACACATCTTTTTATGAAATATATCAATTTTGCAAAGTTGAATCAAATTTAGAAAGTTTTTCCTCATTATTATGCATGAAGAAAGAAAAAAACTTTATTAGTTGAAGTGAAAGAATCACATTTTTTCTTCAGTTACAATTCTAATTTTGCATATAAACAGTAATTTTTTGTAACATTTTATAAGGAAAAGTAACATAATTTTTTCAAGTATTCCTCAACTCTTCAAAGCGAAGACTTCGACATACAGCTGAACTGGAAAATTGTTTCCTTGATCATTGTATGCATAAGAGAAAAAGGGAAAAAAACACAAAGCTTTATAATTATTGACTTTAGTTTTCCTTGAATCATAAAGTGAGTAATTAAGGCTAATATGACAATGATGTTTTGACTCTAATGAATTCATGATCTCATCAATGTAGGTTTTCATCAGTGATGGCAATAATTTATCCATACCATTTTCATATAAATGATTTTGCTCTTATATTCATTTAAATATTTCCAAGAACAGGGGTTCTTAACTTTTTATACATGTATCCTATTCCCCTTTGACAATCTGGTAAAGCCTAGGAACCATGTTCTGAATGTTTCTAAATGTAAAAACTAAAAGAGAGTATTAAAATATCTATAATATTAAAATACAATTATCAAAATATTTTTAGAATGAAGTTAACACACTTCTGGAACAGAACATTTGCCAGAAATGATCTTCACAACGTAATGCAAACCTTGCTCTGTGTCAAGAAAACAAAATGAACAAACAAAAAAGTGGCTTCTCATCATATACGAAGTATTCAGGCTGTTTCATCTCACTCTATTCCTCAGCTATTTCCTTTTCCAATCTTAAGTTTCATAGCTAATGTCTTTATATCAGTTCTCAGAAAATATTGCTGGTAAACTGATGCAACCAAATTGCACCCATTATGCCATTTTCCACTGTATTTTTGGGAAAACTGGCTAATGACTCACATCAATAATGCAACCATACCAGTATATTGATATTAAACAGTTGGGAATTTGGGTAGTTAATGATTTAAACAGCATAAATAATAATAGCATTATTAGTAATAGGAACAATAACAAACATTTTTGTAGTGCTTTAAGGTTTCGCAAATCATTTTTATTATGTTATTACCTTTGATCATAACAAATCTTTGAGACATTATTGATATAGAAACTGACATGATGAGGTTTAGTGACTTGCCCAGGGTCACACAGCTATTTAGTGTCTAAGGCAATATTCAAACTCAGGTCTTGCTGACTACAAGGCTTTCTCTCTATCCATTTTATTTCCTAGATCCCTAGAATGAAGAATCATGCATAGGAAAGCTACAAATTTGATTTCATACCTTATTTAAAATATCCCAAAAGATAGCTCACTTTGAAACTTTAATTGCTGAAAAGCTTAGCTTTTAAAACTATTAAGACACCCCGTATGCTCAAGAAAATCTGTTAGCATAGTTGCTTTGAAAAATGTCAACATTTTTAGCACAGGTTCGTTGGTGTTCAGTTTAGTGTAATGATAATACAAACCAACTCATTACCTATAAAAATAATGTGATGTGTTCTATAACTCTTAATTTTATGGAAGAAATCTGTTACTGAACCAAGTGTTTCAAAATTTTGTGCTGTCATAGGAATAATTAATTTTATTTTCAGTTTCTGTTTTTTTTTTTCTTTCAGTACCCACTATTTCACTTTCTGGCATATAACAGAGAATAAACCTCTAAAATTTCTGACATTTAATGTAAATGGAGAATTTCAAATTTTAATGCACACCCTCTTTTTAAACCTAATTGTAAATTAAATCCAACTTCCTAATTTTTTTTTTATTTTGAAGGGAGTAAAGGAAAGAATGACTTCACATTACAAAAAACATCTGAAACCCTTTAGCAAATGGTAACCAGGGTAACTCTATGGATTTCTCAGGGTAACTCTGCCCAAATTTATGCCCCCCTATTATGACAACTTTCTAAATAGCTGCATGTTTAATTTCTACTTTTTATTGTTCTCTTGCATATTCTCATGTTAAATTCAAAATACATTTTTAAAATATTTATTGAATGTCAACAATTATGATATAGGATAGGAATAAAGAAAAAGAAAAAGAGTAAATTATCCCTCTCTTCAAGGAGTTTATACACAAATTTACTGTAGCATGTTGTAATAAAATGAAAGATTTGTTATGATAAAGATATAGATTCAAATCTCATCATCAAAACCTATGCATTATTTTTGCATGAACAATCTTAATCTCTCAAATCTTCCTTTCCTCATTCATAATGTGTAAATAATAATAAAATCTATTCTGTCCAACTCTTTAAGAGCTCATTTGGAGGCTTCTTGGCCAAGATGCAAGTTTGTCATTTTCTTTTTCAGTTCATTTTATAAATGAGGAGCTAAGGCAAACCAGGTGATATTACTTGCCCAGGGTCACCATCCAGTAAGTATCTGAGATCAGATATTTTAAAAATTATTTTATTTTTATTTATGGAATAAAACAATATTTCCATAACATAGAGTAAAAAAAAAAGTTGGTTGCACATGAAACTGTGAATCTATTATGTGCAACTTGCTATTCACTTTAAATATGTAATTAAATTAGCATGTAATTATCTTTTCCCCCTCTATTTGCCTCGTTCCACCTCTGCCCTGTCACTGGCTGCCACTAGATACAGATAGGTACATATAAGTAAAATTATTTTATATATACTTCTACTTATCAATTCTTTCTCTAGATGCAGATAGCATCTTTCTTCACAGGTCTTTTTCAGTTAATTTTAAAAGTCAAAATGGTTTAGTTATTCAAAGTTGTCCTTAAAAAAATATTTTGGTATTGCATACAATGTTTTCTTGGTTCTGCTCATTTTGTTCTTGATTATTTTGTGCAAGTCTTTCCATGATTTTCTAAGATCATTGAGCTCATTATTTCTTATAGCACAATAGTATTTCATCACAATAATATACCACAACTTGTTCAGCCATTCCACAATTGATAGGCATCCCTGCTATTTCCAGTTCTTTGCCATCACAAAAAAACCTGCCATAAACATTTTAGGACATATGGGTAATTTTCATTTTTTTCACCTAATCATCTTTGAAAAGAGATCTAGTAGTGGTTAATGAGTCTTCCTAGCTTCAGGCCCAGCATTCTATCCACTGTGACATTTAGCTATCTGATAATATCTGTAGAATCTAATTTACAATGTTGCAAACTTTGAACAAGATGAAACACATGCATACATACATACATATACACACATATATGTATTATACACAGATATAATGTGTATATATTATGCAGAGATATAATGTGTGCATATATATGTATGTATGTGTGTCTTTGTGTTTATGTATGTGTGTATATATGTGAAACACACTTACAGTACATCATAACTTGTACATATATACACATATGTATATTTCTAACTTTGTTCACTTTAAACTGTTATAT
>JAQQSU010004270.1:0-14128 GCA_028627135.1 Pseudochirops cupreus
TAGGTGATTCTTGGTTTTAATCCAAGCTCCCTTGATCTCCGGAATACCATATTCCAGGCGCTTCGATCCCTTAATGTAGAAGCTGCTAGATCCTGGGTTATCCTAATTGTGTTTCCACAATATTCAAATTGTTTCTTCCTGGCAGCTTGCAATACCTTCTCCTTGAGGATGGGCAAAATTAAGGGAAGAGGACGATTAAGACTTGTGGTCCAAAAGACCAGAGTACAGGAAAGGTATTTGAAGGGATCTCTCTCCTTGCCTGGCACCCACCCGTCAGAGCTGAGCATATGAAGCACGATCCCTCCCGAGGGCATAAACAACTTTACATCCCAAACACACAGCCCAGCACAGAAATTAGCACCTCATACAGCCTGAGCCAGGCAAAGAGACCCTCAGTCCTAGGACCTGTATGGACCTGTTAGTCCTTCCTTTCTATCCACCTTCTCCAAACCAGTCCAATCCAACAAGCCTTAATTAAGCATCAGCTATGTCCTAGACATTGTGCTAAGTGCTGGAAGAGTGCCCCCACTCTAGTCCTAGGTTTTCATCCATCTAGAATTAGAGAGCAGCCCAAGCTAAAGAATAACCTCTTTGTTCCTTTTTACCCATCTATCAGTTAGTTATGTCCCTTTCAACTTTAAATCTTATGGTCCATAATCTTGAACAGCATTCTATATACCTAACCTCCCCCAAACTCACCTCTTCTTCTCATCCCATATCCTGTTCTCTCAATCTAACATATCCCTTTGCATCCAATATTCAGATCCCTCCCTCTCATCCCCCTATTCTTTTCTCTCACCCCAGAAACCTGGATCATCCCTTACCCCCAGGACAGCATAGTCAAGCTCAGAGTCCCAGCCGATGTAAGCATTGTTGGGCAAGTTCTTTTACAAGTCTCCTTTAGGAGTCTACTATATACAGCAGGAGGTGAGGGTGGAGAGCAGAGGACTTGCAGGGGAGGGGGAGCCAGTGCCAAAGTTGGGGGAGGTAGGTGGGGCAGTCCTGTAGACAAGCACACTGCTCCTTATCAAGTAGGAGAGTGTTTCATTCATAGAGAAAGGAGACAATCTAGGATCCAGGTGTATGACACCCTCCTCCCAAATCTCAACCTTTTCCTCACATACACAAAGGGAGCTCCATTCTACTAGTAACTTTGTCTTTCCCCAAACCCTCTCCAGACAAATACTGCATAGACAAAAGCGGCCCAAAGAAACAAAAGGGCACAAGGTTTGGGAACCAGAAAAATAGGCTATTTGGGCAGAAGTCACAGATTTGAGTAAACTTAGCCTTAACTCTAGAAAAATGAATTTTTGAGGCTGAGAAAGTGGAGACCTTCATCTCATTAAGGGGGCAATGAAGATTACAGGATTAAGACTGTGGAAAATGTGGTTGCTGAGGTGAACACGGGGGTCCGAGAACCTATCACTTAGTTTACTTTCAAAGAGGAGCTGCTCCCTGGATTCTCCTTATCATAATATAGAAGGATTAGCTGTACAATTGGGGTCTGGAACCGTGGGATAAAAAAATATCAAGTAGTCTTGTCCCACCCCAACATTCCCATTATTCTCAACCTTATCTGCTTCACAAAATTTCTCAGTGCCCTTGATATTGGCTAACGGTGGATTTGTTCCAGAGAAGGTTAATTCATTTTGTCAATTCCAGTTCCCCTTTGGTACTGTGGCATTTAGCCCCTCACTAAGCTAGGCATTAACAACCTCTGGCTGCAGCCTTATCTGAGGCACTAGGATTGGTGGTGGCAAGGAGATGAGCCACACAGAAACTAAGATGAAGGAAAACAGATTCGAGTTTGGGGAGTTTTCATTATGAGCACAGTTCCCACATGCAAAGAACTGAATTTTTCCTAGAGATCAGACACAGAAAGCAGCTAGAAAATACATTTAAGTACACAACACTCTCCAAAACTAAGGGGGCGCTGAGAGGAAACCAAGAAAAGGAGATTCTAGTGGTAATCAGGAAAGACTTCCTTAGAGAAAATCGAGCAAAGAGAAGGAAGGTGTCCCACAGCTGGAGGAAAGATGCTCAGCTAAGGGTAGGAGTCAGTGCTGGGGCCTCTTGGGCCAGTTCAAGAAATATAAATTTGATCAGATAACAGGAAGCAATGACATCCGGAGGTGGTGTGGAGCAGAAAGAGACCAGAGGCAGAGGACAAGGTAGGAGGAAAAGTACAGTAATCTAGGCACAGGGTAATGAGGGCAATGGGAACAGAGGAAGGAAAGGATGGGACTGACAGTGAAGAACTGAATGTTGGCAGCATAATTTGTTTTTTTTCTTTTCTTTTGGAGAGGAGAAGGCTGGGCAGTTGGGGTTAAGTGATTTGCGCAAGGCCACACAGCTAGTAAGTGTGTCAAGTGTCTGAGGCTAGATTTGAACTCAGGTTCCCCTGACTCCAGGGCCAGTGCTCTATTCACTGCGCCACTCAGCTGCCCCAATGAACTAGATGTTGGCAGAGGAGTAAGAGGCAGCCATTCTCAACTACGAGCCTTAGAGGACGAAAGAGATAATGGTGGTTAAAGAGAGAAGGAAAGATCTATTTAAAGTCACTCCTAAGGTCCAATCTCCTTGGAAACCTAGGCTTCTTGACTTTAAAACCCTAACTTTCACCATCACAAAATCAATCAGCCAGATAGAAAAAATACTTTTTATTATTATGAATAAACTATGATCATTTAAAGGGGTGGGAAAGAGAATGCAGAGAGATGGGGGGAAGGCAGGAGTCGTGCTGGGGAAGGGAGATGGGGAAAAAAAGGAGGACGAGCAATCCCTCTATTCCCCCAAAACAATAAACAACAATGTGAACATGAAGTATCACAGAGGAAAGGATTCCCCACTCACCATACCCCAACCCCAAAAAGGCCAGCCCCACTTGAAGCTCTTCTACAGTTTCCAGGGTATCTGGAACTCGTGAGGAGGAAGTGGGGTACAGTGGGTGGCCTCAAAGTTGTGTAAGTGTTTCCGAGCCTGAAAGAGAGCCAGATATGAAGAAAAAACATTAAGACATAAGCCAAAGAATAGAAACATCTGAAAGATTCTCTCCCTCTCCCCAAGGGTTTCTCTTATCTAGACACAGAGGGAGGGAAATCTCTCAAAACTCACCAAAAACAAGGCTAGCTGCCGCTGCCCATCCACACTAATATCATCACCTGAAGAAAAAGGAATTAATCAAACACAGTACATCCCCTCCCCTAACTCCAGGCATTTTAGCCCCAGAGTCTCTCCTCTCCTTATCTCTTAAATATCACTCCCAAAGGGAATTCATATGAACCTCTCAAGTCCCTAAGCCTTACCAACACTCCAGGGGAAGTCACCCCCATGTTCTGTCTGATAGGATCGGAGAACAGACACACACCAATCCTCATCCACTTCCCAGCGGCTATACACAGAGGCTAGGGCAGGGGGTGATAAGGAAAGACAGGTCAGAGCCAAAGCTTCACCAGAAGACGCTCTCAGCCCTCTTCTTAGCCCTTCCCTCTCACCTTCCTCTAGCTGGGAAGAAGCCTCCAACCACTGCCTCACCACTCGAAGACTTTCCTCCCCCATTATCTTGGGGTATCTAAGAAAGACAGGGTTGGGGTCAAGATCCTTCTCCCTCCCTTCCCACTCTTATTTTCAAAGCTTACCCTCCACCTCTCACCGGTGCTGCAGAAGTTTCAGCAGAAGGTTATTGCCACGGTTGGACATAATATCATCAGGGACCCTGGGTATGAGAGGAAGAAGAGAAGTACAAACTCCAGGACTCCCTGAGAAGCAGGGCTGGGGAAAAGGGGAGGAAAGAGAAGATGGACGCTATCTCATGACTCACGTAGTGGTGATGATCTCATCCTTGGTTCGTCGGATCAGTAGCACTGGCCCCTGGTACCTGGAGAAACAAGAACACCAGTTCCTAGAGTCTGAGACCAAAACCAAAACAACAATCTCCTCTCCTCTTTAACCCCAATTAGCCCTAACGCCCTGCTTGGGCTTCTCCTTCACCTGCATAACTGCTCAGCATTATTCAGATTCAGGTGCTGTCTCACTGTCCGAGTCACAAGTGTCCCTGGGATAGGGGGAGGAAGTTGTTAAAGCCACAGGAATATCTCAAACTACCCCTTTATGATAGCAGTCTTATGCCCACATAAGTAAGGGATGTGGTTATTTCTACCATACTTCAGGAATCCATGATTTAAACAATGTGGAACTCCTTCCACCAAGCTAGTTCTCAACCTCTTCATGCCACAGTACATGATCTTCATGAGACTGCTGTGGCCAAAAAAAAATCACCCAACAGCTAATCTTCTGGTGAAGGGCCCCAAAATTACTAGCCCTTGAATAACAATAGAGTGTGGCCAAGCCATACTTGTTCAGCTTGGCAGGACCTGCTAAAGGGAGGACCCTACCAGTATGTCTTGATGAACAATCAGAAAATGACCCCATATGTGAGGATAAAGTTATAGAATTCTCAAGAGCCCTTTTCAGGCATTGCATTGCCCTGTATGGCTGCAACTCTACAGCAGTCCCCCAGACCTTCCTCACCAGAGATTTTCTCCATCCAATGGACTATCCTATTCTCCCTATCCTCTCCGCCACCCCTCTCCATGGGTCCCCACTTACTCCAGCTGTCAGGCATGACCTTTAGGGCCAAGGGCACCAGGTCATCAAAGGAGGCATCTAGTACCACGGCACTGATATCTGGATAGGACATAGCAGCCCATGTGGCTGGATGAGGGAAGAAGATGCATAATCAGGATGGAAATTAGAGCCTTCCCATTCATCCAAAAGCCCACCCCTTTGGTGCCATACTTCATGTCATTCATTTAATTTTATGTTCTTGGTCTCTCTACTCCTAGCTCCCTAATTTTAATTACTCCAAATATATTATTTCAAGAGAAAGTGTGGGGAAATGAACCATTTCATTAAGGTTATCTTCATCATTAAGTTTATATGCCTAAGAACACAAGGACCTCCTCATTCCTAGGTCCTATTCTTCTCCTCCTAGGGTTTCTTCCCTTTCTCAGTGATAGTCTGAGTGAGCAAAGTCACAAAACGATGGGGATAAAGGAGAATAGTGAGGAATATGGGACCTCACAGGTCACTCATCCAACCCCCTCTTATCCCTGTCCCCAAACCCAGCACGATTCTGAGCCTACAGCCAAGAGAAAAGTCTCCCTTCTTGCCTAGTTTCCTACTCACCCACACCCTCCCTTTCCTTGCTGTGTAACCTTAAGCAAATCATTTCCTCTGCTCCAGAATTTGGTTTCCTCTTTTATCAAATGAAAAGTTGAGACTATAAACATGATCTTCATGTCCTTTCCAATCTAACTTCCTATGCTCTGCTGAGGAGACTTTAGCTGAGTAGGTGAGAAGGAAAGTGAGAAAGCTCAAAGAGTCCACCTTGGGTAAGAATAGAAAGCAGCAAAGGCTACAAATACATAAGGGCATGAGGAGGTGTATACCTGTAAAACCCCCAATGGACCAGGCATAGAGCACGATGTCCTGTGGCTGGAAGTTGAGGCGGTGGATAGCAAACTGGATCACCACATCCATGGCATTGGCTTCATTCTGAGGGGATGGGACTCCCTATAGGAGCAAGGTAAAGGTTAAATGCCGCTGCAGCACCAAAGGCTCTATGTACACCTCCAACCTTTCTCACTACAACTCCTAAACTAGAGAAAACATTCCCAAAGCCTCCTATTGAAAGGAAGAGTGGGTCAGATCACAGAAAGAAGGTAGCAGAAAAGAGAACTCTCCTAAAGACAAGCCCTTATTAACTACTTGTTGATTAATTAGTGATATTCTCTCCCATGTGACAAATATTCCCAATCTATTTCGGATACGGAAAGAAGAGGTATATGTAAAAGCTGAAAAAAGCCCCAAATTTGCTTCTCCACAGCCCCCACCTCCCAACAACTGGATGGGCAAACCCAATTAGGTGGGGGGATTACACAAACTGCAAGTCTAGGACAAGATGATATAGCACAGAAGTCCACAACCTCCCTGTCCCAGGAGAGAATGGAAATTTTTTCCACCAGCCTGAGAATGGAAAGGCAAAGGACTAAAGAAAGGCTCTCACCGTGCTGCCAGCAAAGCCAGGATGATTCCAACCCAGGACCGAATATCCAGCTGTAATACAGGGTTGGGGGAAAAGGGATGGAGAGGGAGGAAGACAGTGATCTGAACTCAGTGATCTCAGAATCCTGAAATCTCATATCCTGAAAATCACAAAGGAATGAACACCTTCTTGGGAGAAGGGAAGGGAGAAAACGGAAGTATAGCAAAAATTTATCAGAGAGCTCTAAACACTCACAAATTTGGAGATGAATACTTCCAACATATTCTAGCACTAGGTGGGTGCTAGAAAAGGGGGGCTGGGGAGAGGTGAAATAAACTAAATACCTCAGAGTTCCTCAAAAGCACTTACCTAAAACAGGGGCACTGTGGTGAGGGGAATATCAAGAAAGGGATAGTTAGGAGTACATTTATATCAATGAGAGGGACATTATAAGAGAAGAGAGGAGAGAAATTATACGAAAAGAGAGGATGACAGATGAGGGACAGGAATCGTACCAAGGGGGTTCAAGTGGGCAAAGTCTCAGAAAGTAACAAAAAGGGAAGTACACGAAGAAGGAAGGTGGCAATATGAACTGAGAAGGAAGGGGGTTAGATTAAGCCAAAGGACAAAAAGAAATACAGATGACAAAGGGACAGTTCAGAGGTCTCACCTTCCAGAGGAGTAGAAAGGCAGCCAACTTCATAGAATCCAGCATTCCCCTCGCAGCAGATTACCTAAGGGAGGGAGGAATCTTGTCTGGGTGAGACATCTCCCCTAGCGCTCTTAAACCAGGAGAGGGGCATAGCTAAGAGTCCACCAAGGTGCTTAGACTGGACTCTTTGGAAGGGAAACAAGAAGACCATATTGGGGTTCTCTTTTAAGAAAGACAAATGATCATACATAGTGCCCCCAAATAAGATGAAAGTAGATTCACATGTCCCCTTAGCCCCTGCGAGGAATCTTTTCTGTTAATGGCCACAATTTAGTCATTAAACTCCCTAATACTAAAGACAGCTCCCTTTTACTTTTCTTCCCCAACATCTTCTTATATACAAAGATCCCATGTCTTCGTTCCTGTTGCCTGTTTCACAGGTAGGAATCATTCTTTCTCAGGATCTGCCCAAGAGATTCAACTATTCCTATAAGCAGTTCCTGACTAATCCTAGTCTGGATCAGACCACTGGCTTGTTTTATATTTCTTTACCATGATGCAGATTGTTTGAATTGCACTGTAGAACAAGTTGGCCAAGGGAGGGTTGTGGCAAGAAAATGAGACTGAAAGAAAAGTACTCAGTCCTGATTCAAAATCTACTAGCTGTGACCTCTGGGCATGCTTCCTCTCTTGTACTAAATGAGAAACAAAATCCTTTCCAGCTCTGATGGTCTACAAAATGGACCAAGGAAAGTGATGCAAACTGGTCATTCTTGCTATTGGGGAAATTGAGGCTGGTGAGTCATTTGACCTAGAAAGTTCTGAGCTATGCTACATCCATCAAGTGTCAGTACTAGGCCATAATTAAAATTGGTCATGGTAATAATTATAACAGCAACTAGCATTTATACAGTTCTTCAAGGTTTGCAAAGCACTTTACAAATACTACGCCATTTGATCCTCACAACAACCCTGTGAGGAAGGGAGGAGTTATTTTTTTTATCCTCATTTACAAAGGAGGCACACAGATGTTAAGTGACTTGCCCAGGGTCACACAACTAGGTGTCTAAAGCTGATTTGAACTCAGGTCTTCCGGACTCCAGGTCCAGTGCTCTGTCTACTGTGCCATCTAAATTGTCAATTGAACATCATTATGTAGTGGGGGAGTGGTAGGTGATTAGAGGAACCACCAAGCTGCCTAAAAACTAGCCCAGGTCAAAAGTAAAGCAGGATAGAACGATGCCATTTGGCAGTGGGATCAGGCCTATTCGTGATCACTACACTTCTGGATCTGGCAAGATTGGGAGCCCCAGCCTCAAAAACAAAAGAACAAACTTATGCTTTCATTCTCTAGTTGTTTTATTTGTGTGTACCCAGTATTTGGAGACTTTAAGCTCTTCAAGGCCAGGAATCATCTGTATTTTCTACTGCCTAAGGATCCGGTAACTGTTAATGAGTTGGTTGCCCAGTACTTGCTCATTAAGTATTTGCTAGACTACAGATAATTAATGTCCTATTACTAATACAATTCTAGAATTATGGTATTGTATATATTAAAGTTGGAAGGGACCTTTGAAATTATTAAGTTCTACCAGTCCATTCGGCAGTTAAAGAAATTCAGGCCTAGAAGGATTAAGGTACTTGTCTAACATGACACAGTAAATTCAAAGCCATAAAAGAACCCAGATCTACTGATTCCCATTCACACCATGTTGTCTTCCAAGATAACTTTCTGGACCTTTCAGATAACATTCATCTACTGTAGTGGTTCTCAACCTGTGTGTCACGATCCCTTTGGGGGTTGAATGACCCTTTCACAGGGGTCACAGGGGTTGCCTAAGACCATCAGAAAACACATATTTCTGATGGTCTTAGGAACCGAGACACCTCGCTCTTCTATCCGTCTCCAGGCGGGCCCGCCCACATGCAGATATATACCCACATACAAGTATTAAAGGGTCGAAGCATTAGGAAGGTTGAGAACCACTGATCTGCTGGTTTTTCTAGATCAAGCAGTAGGGTAGGGTTTTAAAAGAAGAGCAGAGGCAAAGGAGAAATCTATTTCCCTTTACTTCTCTCTGAAGGCTGCTCTTGTTATAACTGAATAGAATCAGAACCAGGGATGTGAATAAAGATCATCCAGTCTAGACTCCTTATTTTACAGATGAAGAAACTAAAAGCCAGAGAGATTAAGTGACTTGTCTATAGTCATATGTCAATTTTTAGAGACAGGATTAGAACCCAAGTCTCCCTAGCTCCAAATTTAGCAATCTATACCACAATTATACCTGCACCCATTCCCTATCATACTCTCCTATCCCCCAACTTCAACTCACCAACTTCTGTCCCTGAGGTCCTGACATGCATCTCCGATCAATGAACATGGTATCAATCTCGTTACCATCACAGGCCACCAGTTTAGCTCGTCGGCCATTAAACTGAGAGACAAAGAGGAAAATGTATTAAGTCTAGAGATGCCAGTGAGATAAGACAGTGAGTGAGGCCAGAGAAATGCTCAGGAGAGAGGAGCCGGTCAAGGGAGCCTCACCTCTTCTACTAGCCGAGCCTGGCCCTGCAGCAACATGGGCATGAGGGCTTTCTGGAGCAGATATACAGAACCAGGGTACAGCATCCGGCGTCCCAGAGTATGTGCCACCAAAAAACTATGAGAAAATGTAGAGGAGGCATGCATGAGGTTAATTCTTCAGGAAGCACCCAGAACCCCTGATTCTGAATACAACTCCTAATCATTACCAAGCTATAACCCTCCATGTAACAATTTGAAAAAGCTCAGGCTGGCAAAGCAACCAACACTATCAAATACCATACCCTGCCAGCATCCTTTTAACCCCAAATGGAAACCTTAATTAATCACCAAAAATTATCCATCTTCAAATACCCAAAGTCCCACCCTTCTCATCAATGACTGAGTTTTCTAGCAGATTCACCAATCGATTAGCCTAGGATTACCTGTCTTCCCCAAAACCAATCAGCAGACTTATCACAACTCCAGAAGTTCCTCCCACTACACTGGCCTATTTGAAAACTAGGGAGTAACTTAACTCCCAGCAGACTACCCCATATGCATAAAATGAGGGAACTGAGCTAGATCTCTAAATTTTATGATTCCAGGTTTCCTCCTCCACAGAGAAGCCCATCCCCCAATACTCCACCTGGCAATCTGACAGGGAAGTTTCTTAACCCGGTTGAGGAAATTATCAGCTGTCCCCCGATGTAGTGGTTCAGTTCGAAGCAGAGATACACCTTTGTGGGAGAGACCACGCCGGGAATCCTTCCTGAAGGCAGAACACATGATAGGGAAGACACCAAACAGGGTTGGAACCAAGGGCTAAGATGCCTGAGTCACTAATGGAAATGGTATCTGAGAAAGGGATATGCTAAGAAGTGTCTGAGAAGCAGGGGGAAGGGAAGAACAGGAGTTGGGGGATGGAGGAGGTAGCAGACAGAGGACAGAGATGTATAAGGAAAAGATGGCTGAACCCCTAAGAGGTAGGACAGGCATGAGTAAAGTAAGGGAAAGGAGAGTAGGGGACTCACCAGCTGCTGGGTTCCTCCCAGTGGAAGTCAACAGGCCAGCTCTTAAAGTCAAAATTGTAAGCAGACAGTTGTTTCTATTATTTTCAGGAGAGGAAAGAAAGGGAAGATAATAAGTATACCCATCATTAATACCCACTAAATTGGATATCATGTATCTCAAACTCACATTCAAAACCAAACTCCTTATCATTCTCCCCCCTCAAACTACCCTCTGTCTGACTGTATAATACTGCCCTCTCAATATTAACACTGCTACTCAATAATAAACTCAAATAGCTCTCTATTGCCTCTGAGAACAGATATTAAACTCTTCTGTTGAACTTTTAAATCTATCTTTCCAATTTGATTAGATACTCCATTTCCCACATTCTAAGGACTATAGACAAATTGTTTTTCTGGATGTTCCTCAAACATTACAGTCTCTCCCATCTGTACCTTTGTACCATTTGTCCCCGATTCCCCCATGCTTGAAATACATTCACACCTAACCTCCACCTTTGAAAATTACTTATTTCCTTCAAAACTGCTTAAGTGACAGCTTCTACATGATGTCTTCCCTAATCTACTAGCTGTTAGTATCTTTCTCTCTTCCACCAAAAAAATGTACCTTTCATTTATTTTACAAATCTTTCATATATTCTTATTTGTATGTTGTCTCCCATTAGAAGTAAGCTCCATGAAGAAAGGAACTCTATCATTTTTGCCTTTTTATCATGTCCATAGAATCTGGCGTAATGCCTTGCAAACAGTAGGTATATTAATACTTATGATTAACTGATTGATAACTATTCCAATGCATATGATGGGGAGGAGTAGCAAGGACATATTCCATTTTTTAAGAATAGTATAATGCTAGTGAATTGCTATAGTCTAAAGAAGAGGTGATTTAAATGGGCAGGAAAGGAATTTCCAATCTTTCCCCAATAAGGAACTTATTCTGATTTTCCTGAAAACACTAATCCTGAACCATCAGCATATCTGTATATGTGATGGTTATGTAGAAAAAGAGCAAAACAATAGTTTTCAAGAGTCTACATTGCTGGAAGACAGTAAGGACAGAAGTTAACAGTTGGATTTTCAACCCAGTAGAAGAGGAATGTGCTGTTTGCATGATCTATCATTAATAGTTTGGGAACTCCTAGCCCAAAGAAAAGGGTGAGGAACTAGAGTCATTTTGCAGACCAGTAACTTCAATTTGGGCTCACCCCAAGTCCCCCACCTGACATCATCATGCAATTTTCATTCTTCCTGTAGTCACTGATACCTCCCTAGAATGGGTATTTATAGAATATACTGCCCAGCACTGATACTTAACTCATAAACCACTTTAAACTAGTGTCTGTTTTAAGCATGTGTCTTGTCCCTAACTCTACTGTTAGGTCCTCAAGGACAAAGGCTATGGCTTATGTTGTTGTCTCCCTATACTGACTACGCAGCCAAATGGTATTGGCTTTGCTTCTTGGACAAAACTGTCCTGATTTATATTCTACAAAAGAGAGATAAAATTTTCTCCTATGAAACATTCAGCTATTAATAAGGATGGGAAGATTTTCCTGGAAGAATGTTTCATCAGATGTAGTAAAAAAGAGAAAATTTCTCAAAAGTAAATGAGTCTGACAGAGCCAAAATGGCAGATTAGGGGCAGCCATTCCAGTTGAAGTTTCCCAATATTCCCCTCCAAACAACTTTAAAATAACACCTCAAATCAAATCTTGGAACAGCAGAGCCAAGAAAAGTTCTGGGTGAGATATTTTTCCAGTCTAAAAAAACTTAAAAGGTCAGCAGGAGAAATCTGTGAGGCCTGTCCAGAGCCCACACACACTGAAGCAGCCACAGCAGTAGCAGCTTTGGAAGCTCTCAGTCCAAGGACACTAAAGGGGGTTAGACAACTGGTCAGAAAGAGATTACAAGGGACCTTTTGCTGGCACTACATACAGCTGGCACTGGCTGGCAACTTTGTTACTCATGTACAGTTCTGGGTCATAGTTCCAGGGCAGAGAGGAGCACTGAGGGTTAGTCATAAGGGTTCTGGTCTTAGTTCCGAGGCAAAGACAGCATTAGCACTTGTGGCTGCAGGGGACTAGGGGACCTTTCTGGGTAAAGACCAGGAGAGCAGTGACTACACCTCTCCCCTCATCACATCACCTTGGAAGCAACAAAAACTTGCAGACCTCCAGAACTAGCTCTGAAAATAGCAGCACGAAAAAGCATGCAGCTTGGGACAGTGCCTTTCTGCCCCCAGGTAAGCAGAACCCAACTTTAACATAAAGTTCAAAGTCAAGAAATAGGCTGGGAAAATGAGCAAACAACAAAAAATTAATTTGACCATAAAAAGTTACTGTGGCGGCAAGGAAGACCAAGATATAGACTCAGAAGGAGACAACAATATTAAAACAGCTACAAAGCCTCAAAGAAAAATGCTCATTGGACCCTAAATCAATAAGAATGTCTGGGAAAAATTAAAGAAACGGGGGGGCGGAGCCAAGATGCCAAGATGGCGGCGTAGGAGCAGCAAAGTACGGCAGCTCCCACACAGCCACATCAAATACCCAAAAAATATGACTCTAAACAAATTCTAGGGCTCTAAAACGCACACAGATATATCACCTGCTGAAGGCAGCTTGGCTCAAAGGGACCATTTCAGCTCTGGCAGCCAAAATCAGCTGAGCCTGAAACCACGGCTTTGCCCCAGGGGTGGCTGGACAAGCCAAGCCGAGCCGAGCCAAGCCACAGCTGGAGCTTCAGGAGAGCGGATCTGCGGCAGCTATGGCAATTTCCAGAATTATCAAGCCATAAGAAAAAAGGACTAAGTGAAAGGTCAGTGGAACTCGGCTAAACTTGGGGGAGAAAAGCAGGTCAGGCCAAACTGCCTCCAGGGAAGGAAGCAGCAAAAGCAGAGGCCCTGCACCTGCCTCCACATTGCTGCTTCAGAGCTCCCGGCCAGCAGACTGCAGGGGGGGCCAAACAATCGTTCAGAGGCCAAGTGCTCTTGTGTTGGGCGGCCTGGATCCAGATCATGGTCTTGGGTGGTGGTCCTAGGGTGCGTTTTCAGTGAGCCAAAGCTGGTGGGGGCTGTAGTAGCCTCCTAAAAGCTCCAGCAGCTAGGAAAACCCCAGCGATTTGGGACAGAGCTTTACCCTCTGGAAGCAGAGTTCCACAGAGCTAAAAAAAATCATTGACTGGCTACCAAGAACAGGCAAAAGAAGCAAAGTAAGAATAGCAACCAAACTCTAGAATCCTTCTTTGGGAACAAGAAGGATCAAAGCAGGGAATAGGAGGAAGACAACACAGTCAGAACTCCCACACCAAAAGCTTCCAAGAAACATGAAGATTGCCTAAAAGCTAGAGATCAGCTTAAGAAGGATTTTGAAAACCAAATGAGAGAAGTGGAGGAAAAATTGGGAAGAGAAATAAGAATGCTGCAAGAAAATCATGAAAAGAGAGTCAACAACCTGACTGAAGAAATTAACACCTTAAAAAATAGATTAACTCAAATGGCAAAAGGCCCAAAAAGCCAATGAGGAGAAGAATGCCTTAAAAAGTCAACTGTGCCAGATGAAAAAAGAATCTCAAAAGCTTTCTAAAGAGAATAATTCCTTCAGAATTAGAGTGGAGCAAATGGAAGCAAACGACTTTATGAAAAATCAAGATACTATCAAACAGATCCAAACAAATGAAAAAATGAAGGCAATGTGAAATATCTCCTTGAAAAAAAACCACTGACCTGGAAAACAGATCCAGGAGAGACAACTTAAAAATTATTGGACTACTTGAAAGCCATGATCAAAAAAAGAACTTGGAAAGCATCCTTTGAGAAATTCTCAAGGAAAATCACCCAGATATTTTAGAACCAGAGGGCAAAATAGAACTTG